>DWPW01000307.1:0-12378 GCA_018252015.1 Astraptes brevicauda
CTACTCGGGAACATAAGTATGGCAACTAAAGTTTGTATCGTATGTAAGCCTCCTTAGTAAGAGTATACTTTTTAAGTATAAAGTACTAGTGGTTACCACTCGGTAGAAGCACTATATTTATAATGTTTTTTTATAATACATAATAATTAATCTTTACAATTATAATACAAGTACATTAGGGAAAATATCAGTGGGTACCTATAAAATTGTTTATTTGAATGAGTAATTAAATTTGCATCGTTTATTAGAACTACACATATAATTTCTAGAATCGGAAACGTAACGCAATAACATTCTTCACATTTGACCTAATTATGGCCACTTGTAAATACGAAAACATTTCCATTCAATCATAATAGTTTTAATTATATATTTAATTAAATACAATCAAATCATGACGCATGACTCTCACTATCATTCCGAGTTTGCAAGAATATGTCAAACGAAATGAAATGACTTATGGAGCAGTTGCTACTGCCACAGAAAACGTGTAATAGTTTGACTTTGTCATTGATACATTCAACATAGATGCTTTTATTGGACGTCAGAAGAATTTTATTTGTAGATCTTGGCGCATAATCTTGTCATTTTGTTCTAGCCGCCGTCGGTTCAGCAGTTCGGTATGCCTTACATTTTATCATATTTTGAAGTAAGCATCTTCTATGCTCCTGACGTATGACAGAAACACGCAAGTGACGTAACAGACAATCTAAAATTTTAAATTCAACATTATCAATCTTTCGCACAATGCGACTTATTTTCCTACGACTTATCCAAGATGCAGTAAACACGAGAACACATAGAAACGAATGCATTCAAGGCATGCCTTAATGTAATAATTTATTAATCCCATAAAAAATAAAATAAGAAAGAAATAAAGTAGTAGTAGGAAATAAGGTAGGTAAGTTGGTACAGTAAGGAGGAAATATAAAATTATTTTTGACAAAAAAATCAAACCGACTTCTGACGACGGCGCGAGTGCCGACTTCAGAGGTATGTACTAAACTACCATTCATTTAAATTGATTAAAATTATTTCTTACTTTTTAGTGACGTAGTCGGTTTGATATTTTTGTTAAAAATAATTTTATTTGACCCTTTCTAGTGATGATACATGAATTGGAACTACACTTCGCAGGACGGGGTAACGCTCGCTTGTTTAACCTCTTTTCTTATATGTTCTCCTTTCTCCAAAATTGCAAACCTAACCCTAACCTACACTTAAATTCAAATCTTTCTTACACAAACATACATGCTAAAGAATTTTTTTTATGCAATAGTTTGTGTTAGAATCTAAAACGAAAGATAGAATCTAAAAATTACAAAACAGCTTCATATACGCATGCAGTGGTACTGCATCATTAGGCTTAAAAGAGTTCAAGATCAACTCATACAACCCCCCCATCAGCAGAAATGAAGATTTTAAGATCAAAATTTTATCATTTAGGTATCTCTGTTTAACAATCTCAATACATATCCGTACGCATTTAACGGCCAGCTCCTCATGGCTTCTTCTTTAGGCTTGAAGTAACATTGTATCATCAGGGTTGAGGAGTTGAAGGTCAATGTTTAACTACTCGAACTTACCTTAAATACTCTAGTTATCCCAGATTATACAAATTCGTGTTTTTCCCGGAGAAACTAAGGAAAATTTTCCAATTTTCAATAAATTGGACCCTTTTGGAAACTAGCCGCATCCAACGCCGTTTGAATCATCTCAATCGGTTAAGGGATCGTAGAGTAATCGGTTAACATTCATAAAAAATACAGACGAATATACATACAAACTTTTCGAAGTCGGTTAAAAATAGTAAAGAATATACAAATTCACAACGTCTTGTCGGTGATTTGGTCTACGGTTACTTTAACAAGTCCAAAAGACGTCATTGTCTCGACAAATATTTACGAGCGACGTTGGCTATTGTGCTATGGAATTATATATGCCACAAAAAAGGACATTGTCATAGCTTAAAGTTTTTTTTTAAACTATTGTTATGTTTTTGGCCAATGTTATCTAGTTGATTGTTTGAATTTAGGAAGTAGGGTAAACTACCGCAGTTCAAACACTGAATTAGCAAGCATTCGGCTATTAGCACTATAACCACTGGCGAGCATTAGGTAGTAGGTCGGTAGGATAAGCGTAAGATACGTTAAAGGTATCACATTATATCACTCTGTAATCACACTTCGTAAAAAATTTGTGATTGGAGATTATTCTTATACGAGACGATACTTTTTAGATATTCAAAATTTATTTAAAGAGGAAAGAGAGTAAGTAAGAAATCGACATACCAGTAAGTGAACCAGATTGACACTGTCTAATATGAGAGAAAGTCCATATCCAGGAGCCAAAGTATTGGAAAAAAGGTAAAGTATTGCTATTGTATTGATTTCGGTACTGAATGTATATTTTAAACAATTCGAATATTTAGCATCCATTAAAATTATGTTCGCCTTAATTGTCTTCAAACGACTTCGTACGTGTTCACTCCGTGAAACAATAATTAACAAAATATATTTCATACGTATCTAATTAGCAATTGCCAATTTCTATACAAACAACTGTTACTCAACGCTAAAACATTAAAGACATTCTTCCTCTATAAATCACAGGTAAAACCGCATGATAAACCAATACTTATAAAACATAACATATTCTATCGGTACGATTTGTTCCCCGCGTCGGTACACTATCGTCGATTGACGTCAATTGAATCTTTCTGTGTTCATTGTGCTTTCAACAGCACTGTGTAAACAACGGCATAATGGCATTTTACAATAAGCACATCCACGTGGCGCAAGTGCAGAAAATTTTCAGCTACGAAACCAAGTTATTCATTTTACTACATAAACAAAAATAAAAGATACATTTCCAGAGAAATCAGTAATTAACCAATTAAACTGTCATAATACATAATCTTTAATAATATTTTAAAGCGGAAGATAGTGTTTACACGTGATGGTTTTATTTGAGCTACGTAACAAAACATAAACAACAATTACAACAGAATTCTGCAAAGAGATAAAAAAAATATAAATGGTTGGTATAGTACATTGTCCAGAAGCCTATTATTAGCTGGTATACGAAGTATATATAATAGCAGTGATAGCCTAATAGTTGAAACTCAGCCTCTAAATCGGGGGGTCCGAGGTTCAAACCCACGGACGCATCCCTGACTTTTCAAAGTTGTGTGTGTATTATAAATTAATTATCACTTGCTTTAACGGTGAAGGAAAACATCGTGAGGAAACCTACATACCTGAGAGTTCTTAAAAAAAAGTTATCAGAGGTTTGTGAAGTATACCAATTCGCACTTGGCCAGCGCGGTGGACTAAGGCCCAAACCCCTTTCACTTGAGAGGAGACCCGTGGTTAGAAGTGGGACAATAATGGGTCGTCGACGATACGAAGAAACTGTACCCAAAATGAACGCCTAATATTTAGAACATTTAGAAAATACAGCTGATATTGATATAAACCAGATGTTAAATTTCACATATTTCCGCAGTCTTCAACAACGCAATTGGCAAATATGTCAGGACCTCTAATAATGACAACATTATATCAGACTGTCATTACCGCTAGTCTACGTTATGCGTCACCAATTTAGTAGCTCCTAGACGCGGAATTCCTCTCAGATGAACAAATCTCTACCTCGCTGGACATTTGCAGATTAGTAGATTGACAGTGGCAGACAATTGTCAGGCACGTAGGACACGCGATTTTTTTCACAGTTAAAGCAAATGATAATTTCTAATACGCACACGACTTCAAAATTCACCTGCCTCGTTTCAAAACTTCGTAGTCTACTAGCCTACTACTTTAAATGCATAATTGCCAAAAATATTCTACAAATGTTATCGTTGGTAGTCCGTGAATAATTTATTGTGCAAATTTGTTACGATTATGTATATAATAGGTACCCCAAGTCGTTACACGTCGGGACGGCGGCGGGCACCCGACGAAAGACGTAAATAGGTTCAACGACCTCGACCTTGGCGATGCCGGCACAAACCGTATTGTCTTTGCGAATACTTAAGTACGTTAATAAAATTATTATGTAACATAAATATTGAATAACAAACTGCTCCGTTCGTGTTATCTTATCGAAAAATATACGCGTTATTTATTAATATATCTTATAATATAGTATTCTCATTGTGGTACCTACTATTTCAAGTAGACAGGTAAACTGGATAATGGAATCTTACGATATGTTCGTACGTATCTTGGTTTCAATTTTAACACGCTTTTATTAGTTTCGGTTGTATGTTCGTATGTAACGGAAACTTTGAACTAAATTTTGAACGACTTAGAAACGTCAGATTAATTTGAAACTTTGCATACTTATCAATGATCGATGGCAATGCAATAATAGGAAAAAAATGTAAATAAATAATAGTTAAACATATCAAAAACACCTTTTTTATAATAATTATTTTTCACTTATTAGTTCATTTTATCACAAAAGTGTGTTTGTAGTTTTTTATTATGTAAATATAAATAAACCAACAAGCTTTTAGGAATGTTACATTAATTAAACTTATGTTAAGGAAAACTACTAATAACATTGCCAGTTTTGCCACCCTTTTTTGTTAACTCTATATAACCTAATGGGTACTGAATTAGTGTGTAGCTCGAACCTGTATCATACACAGCATTATTATATGTACTTGCATAATTAATTACGTGTTATCCTAAAGGTCTTTCCATACGTTCCAAAGTCACTTTGACGATGCCTCCATCTCAGCCAGAGGTTCGCAAACTTGGTTCACTTTTAAAATCAAGTATTTTATGTCGCAAAATTTATGTTGTGCTACAAACATATATTTCAATCATTCATTTTAGACAAAACAATTAAACGGAGTAAGAATACATACGAAATAGCAATTTAGAATACATAGGTTTAGTTTAACTTTAAAATATCAAAACCGTTGACACATGCCTATTATTTCTACGCTCCTTACCGTCCTCTAGTTAGGCTCCAGCGCTCACAAGGGTGGGTATATTGTTCACTTTGAGAAATACTCTATAATCCCTCAGTATTATCGTTGCATCTGTAAACGTTGTCATGTAAAACTCTTCTTCTATATAGAGTTGGTCACAGATGCCTATAGCTCCAGTGACCACTCACCGTCAGGGACTGCACGTTTGCTACTTTGATTTCGTGTACTAAATGTAAAATACAATTTTATGTACACTGACGGTTCTAATAAAACCATAAATCTAAAACATTTTAAGCTTATGTTATGAAAACAATTAAAACATGCCACGCTGTTTCACGTGTCTTTACTTACAATAAAGCTTTATAGTTCAAAATTTTGGTTCGACAATTTTGACAGCGCCAAAAGCTCTTAAGATTCCATTTGATAGATTCCGACACATTTCAACGTGGGACTTCATTGAAGCAATTTAAGAGGCAAATGTGGAAACAATTCACCAAAATGACTAAGTAACAAGAGAATTATCCAAAAACAAAAACCCGACTGCTTAAAATGAACTGACTTTGATACCCATCCTTATGTGATACTCATATTGTTATGATACAAGAATATTTCGTCCCAACTCCCTCTTTTTTACTCCCGCTACAATAGATTTAGAATGACGTCACTGAGACAGTACTGCATTATCATCCACACTAACTGTATATGCAAAATTTGTTTATCATTTGGGATTAACAGATTTAAAAATTCAGTTGCTAGATTTGACTTTAGCGTACTAACTAATAAGGCACATCAGATAAAACCTTATAAGAATATACAATTTGTCTACTATTAACTTTAATATTTGTCAACAAGGTACCAGTTTGTTATTCTCAGTCTTAATGTACAGATGAACAGCCGTAAAGGAAAGAAACATTGAGGATGATGCATCGCAGTAATGCGGAACTAACGAACCAGCCAGTCCACTGAGCAGCGTCAGCGCAACCAACTAGAGATGTGCCAATTCTCTAAGGGATAAATTCCTCTCGAAACCGAGTTGACAATACGTATTCCATATCAAGTCGATACGCAACCCATGTAAGCTAGAAGAAGCTTAAACTTTTTTTAATGAAAAATAAGTAATAATTGCATGTAGTTCATTTTGTCCGGTTAAGTGCGGTGCCTCCGGGAGTCAAATCACAAAGGATTCTACAACCTAACAAATGACTAAATGTTTTTTTTTATTTCAATTATTATGGCGCATGATTAATTATTGATTATATTTCTCATGTTGTTTCACTGTTCGTAGACAGTCCGAGCTCGAGCAAGTGAGAATCCAATTCGAGTTATCGACGTAAGTTCAAATCGATTCAACTACTCGAGTCGACACTTCTCTACAACGTACAGTGTTTAAAAACACTTCGTTAACCATATAACAATGTATCGGCCGCACAAATAATAAATCTGTCACATTTTGAAGATTTTCTTTCCAATATAATGAGTGCATTCAGAGACGAATGACAACGGTATTCCGTTAAAAGTTTTGTTTTAGCAACACTCAAACGCTCGGAACGACCAGTATCAATTAGTTAAATTCTCTCACCTATTTATTTATACCTTTAAACGAGCCCGTATTGTACGGTTAATGTTGTTTGTTTTCTCGTAAATGAGTCTTAACGACTAGAAGTATTTATATTTAGATAATGCTTTACATTCTATCGATGTAGGTAAGTGTGTCGATAAACAAATTATTATGAAAAAAAAACCCGACTGCGAACAAATAATTAAGTGAAAAGCAAAAACAATAGCTTGTACTACTTGCTGCACGCGGTGACAAACGTAGTTTTGGTAGTTTCTTCTGTTTTTTTTTCCTTTGTAATCATGTGCAGAACGTAGTACAAGTAAGTACTTTTTCCTTATACCTACATCTAAATGTATAAAATTGGGTTTAATACACACAACTTAAGAATTAAATCGAAGGTCGGTCATGCATTTATGCGTATAATTATTTATTTATTATAGAGTTTAAAACACTTTTAATTTTGTATGTCTGCGAACCCGGATTCAGAATCTTATTTTATTTGTATTGGTTGTCATATATTTGACGTTGACAAATGTCAGATCCATTATATAATCATCTGTGATTGGTGGTCAATAGATTCTATGTTTGGTCGTCAATAGTCAGGCACTGAACGGGCTAGTGAAAGGTTGCAACTAAACGGAGCCTAATATTGTCTAGTAATAAGATAAATGTCATATCTCGAGGCACTTGCTTGATGTGATAATGGACGAGAATGAAATAAGAACATAATAGAAATGTACAGAACATACCCATTGGAGATAAATATAATATTTCCTTCCTTCCAATGAAAGTTACTTACCGCTCAAAGTATTATTTACCTACAATGAGAGGCCGGGAAGGAATTTGTACGAAAATAAATAATATTATTCCTACGAGATTACGCCTGCGGCTACGACAGCGAGCCGATATTAGCTATGTAAGCTGTTATATGTACTTAGAGCTGTTTATTATAAAAATGTCGTAATATACGCAGATTATTCCAGTCATAAGGGGTTACTACGCGACAAAATTAAAATATTAATTGAGGATCCGTTACACTGAGATAAGTGTTCAAAGGAATTTCTTCCTAAAATCGGCTAATTTACGCTTTTACTAACTGCGAACCTTCTACAGATGTATGAATATTTTAACGGAAAGTTTGAATGTGATTTTGACAGACTTTGTGCCGTCGGATTAATTTAAAACTTTGCATATTTAACAAGGATGAGGGCAATTCAATATATGTATCAATATATATTGTATATAGAAAGTACCGAATGAATAATAAAGCACTTTATATTAATTATAATCTAGCCTAATATAAGACTAATCAGTAATTTAAACTGTTAATAATCATTTATTGAAGGTAGCATCCGCAGACACTGCACTTCTATATTCTAACACCTAAAGGAGTAGACATTGTTGTGTTCTATTATAACGAAATCACTATTTCACTAACAGTACACTATGTTATGTGACTAGCTCAAAGGTCTTAGTCAGGTTGAGTCTTCTCACCAAGTCCGTCGTATCTAGCAGTTGGATGGCCTTGATATTGACATGATGGTGAAGTTTTTATTGATGACCTCCTGCGTACGTATAAATCACTTTTTGAACAAAGTCTACTTGAAGGTCCCGATGTAAATCTTCGTTTCTTATATACCAAAGTGCATTTGCAATCCCCCTAAGTACTTTGTTTTGGAATTGTTAAATGATTTCTGAATTACTTTCTTTGGTGCTACCCCAGAGTTGAATACCATATGTCCATGCCAGTATGGACGGAGTTAGGATTTGTTTATATAATAAGATTTTCTTGTATTTCGTGTATATGTATTTCGAGGACTGTTTCCCAAGCAGCCAATGCATAACTGTATTTGCGCTCTAACTTTTCCCGTTTTTTTGACCCGAGCTCTTTAACGCAACTTCGAAATGAATAATATGAAAAAAATTTTGTAAAAACATCTAAAAAACATATTTATGTGAAAAAACGAACTATAAATGAAAAAAAAAGGGTGAGATGCTTTTTGTGATCAAACTCAAAACATTCATCTTTATTGAAAAAAATACCATTTTCAAAGATATATATACTTATTTGCATTATACAAAAACAAAAAAGATCCATCATAATTGTCTTCATCGTATTTTGACCTCGACGTGTATGAAAAATCTTACTTAAGTACGTATTCTCTGAAATCCTTCAAAGGACATCACTTAATTCATAATTCGACATTTAAGTGAACAAATTTTATATTGGAGGATAACGACAAACAGTAATGTAATGAACTTAAATATTTCAAGTGAACGTTAGACAGATTGGAGCTGCCTGCGCTAAAGGGGTCATGGCCTGTCTAGACACAACTAAATCCTAAAGCAGTCTAGACGTCTGTACCATTCGAGCTAGATACACATCAAAGACTTTTCCAACTGCTTTAACAGGTTACTCCCAAAAATTTTATTTGTGAACATTGAGTGGTGCGCGTAAAATTATTTATTCATCAGAAGGCCCGACGATGTCTGCGTTTCAAACTGACACGTGAGATTACACAGTAAAGGAATTAAGTAATAAATTCAAATTCAAATATATAATTTTGCCAGAACTTGGGTAATGTGATGTAGGCATATTCTCCAAGTGCCACCTGTCAAGGCATGCAAAATTTCAAATAACAATTATTTCTTAGGCATAGAAATTGTGAAACATTGATTGATTGATTATAATATTTTCATTAACATGTCAAAAATTAAATATTATTAATAAGTAAAAATAACTCATAATTACAAGATTTCATAATTGATTATTAACATTGCATTCACATTATTTGTCATCTATAAATTCTTTAATTGAATAGTGGGCCTTTTGAACCTGCCTAAATTTAATTTTGGTTTAATACTCATATTATGAGGTAGCTGTGCCCGCAGATTCACCCGCAACTATAAAAATGTAAGGCATCGCTCATATAACTGGAACAATTTCTACTAATAACAACTGATATTAACATATTAAATGCAAGGAGAGCAAAATATACCAAAACACGTTATTTTATTTCATTTTTAAATTTCACTCTTTATTAGTGAACACTTCTTGAGAACAAACATCTCCCAGACAGTATTACCGTGACAACAAAGAAACAAATAAAAACCTATCCAACGTGCATTTTTTCGAGATATAAAGTAGTATATGTTCTAACTAGTACCTACTCTAATAATCTTTATACCAAATTGTTTCCAAATCCATTTAGCCGTTTCTAAGTTATAGAGTCGATAACAAACATCCATCCATCCTCGCAATCTTTCGCCTTTATTTGAAAAGACTTTACGATTATTAATAAAAAAGGCTTTATTAAACCCCTACTGTTATTAAGCCCTTACTGTTATTACACCGCTGTCTCTATATTAAATTTAACTTTTACATAATTTTGAAACCGATGAAACTAAAGTAAATAAACAAGAAAATATTACTATGAAGAATCTATTTACCAGCATTCCTTTGATATCCATTTTGTTTTGATAAAAAATATACACGACGATTAGATAACCTCTGTCCCTTGGGAAAGTCAGTTAAAAAGTATAAAGTCACTGCTATGTCATTCCGGCAACCGAATCTTTTCAAAGAACAAATAGCCTCATTGTGACGCAGTCGAATTATAAAAGGTACCCACTAAACTATTATGTTTTTACCTATTTTACGGACGGAAGGATAACATCGATGAATTGATTTCATTGAAAACCACCACAGTTCCAGACATCATCAGATCTGCAAAACAAATCACAGCGGAAACTGACTGTCGGATATCGCATGACTAGTAGATTTTTAGTCTGTTAAATTTAAATAATGTGTTCAGATATTTTTAACAGACTTTGAATAGGAGGAGGTTCTGTATTCGTCTGTATGTATGCTTTTTTATGTCTGTTCACCGTTCACTCTGCGATTCAAATGAAATCGGATGCGGCTGTTTTCAAAATGGGTCCCATTTCTTGGAAATTAAAAAAAATCTAGTTTTCCAGGAAAATGAGAAAAAACAAATTTTTATAATTAGGGATAACTCTAGTAATTATGATTTCAATTTTGGTTCTTGCATTTGATAGGGTATTTTATGATGAAATTTTCGTTTCTGAACATGGGTATGGGTCCGACTATTGGATCTTTGATTTATGGGATGGAACTCCTCATCACTACACCCTGTTTTTTTAATAAATTAGGATAACTCGTTTTCTGCTAATCAGATTGTAATAAAACTTAGAATGTCCATTGAGTATCAGGAATTACACAATATGATGAATATGATGAAAAATTTGACTATCCCAGCACCATCAGGATTGAGAACTCCTAAACTTGCAGCTTAACCAGAAGGAGCCATATAGCCAATATTGTGCTTACGGATATGTTATGAGATTTCTAAATAGATACATAATGAAAAAATTGACCTTCAACTCCATAGCGTAAGAGCTGGGCTTATGGTGCTTACGGATATCTATTGAGATTGTTAAGCAGAGATACCTATATGTTAAAAACTAGATCTTCAACTCCCAACTCTGCTGATGCAGGGGTACCAGCCTGAACCATATGAACTGGCCTTGAACTATTTAAGCCTGACGATGCATAACCCCTGCATACGTACATGAAACTGTCGATGTACATGACGAGCGCCGACTTCAGAATGTACTAAAGTTACATTTATTTAAATTAATTTAAATTATTTCTTCCTTTTTAGTGACGTAGAAGTCGGTTTAATATGTTTGTTAAAAATAATTTTATAAATTTTAAATACATACATTGGTAAATAAGAAACACGAAACAGTACCTAGTTTTAAGACTACTTATCTTTTTAATCGGCTTAAATTAAATGAATTAATATAAAAACAAAAAACCGACTGCATAAAAATAATTAACTAAAAAGGAAACAGATACTACATAAAACTATATGGAGCTGCAGGCAGGGATAAACTTTTATTTTATTATACTTAAAGGTTTGTGGTTCGACTCCGGCGGCATCACCGCCACTCCTATTTGAGCCTTATAGCAGCAGTGTTAAGCGCTGCTGTGTTCTGGTCTGAAAGGTGTGATAAGGGAGACATACTTATTCGAGGCGTTCCCACTTAGTTCTCAGGGGTAGCAATGCACCTGTGACCGACCTGAGGTAGTACTGTGATCTTATCTGGGGTTGATTACAGATGTCCATGGGCGGCAGTGGCCATTTATCTGCAGATGGGCTGCATGCTCGTCTGCTTCTACCATAACATAAAATGGAAAAAAACTTCATTATTGTAGTACCTACTTGTTTCCTCTAAAAACTTTATATTAAATTATTTTACACTACGCATTTGGGTATATTGTGTAATAATATATTTAATCCATCAGATGATTTAATCATAAACATTTATAAATGTCTGTGTACATTAATTTCATTTTATTATTAATTAGGTCAAAATAACAAATATTACAAATATTGACCTATTTATAAACTTAATAACCGGATTTGCCGTATTCCTGATGAAACTCGGAAAACCCTAAACACTAAGCGCCATACACGAAGCTATGTACAAAAGGTATAGGTACTTGTGTAATATCATGCTTGTTTTGAATGTATTTTGTGACAACCACGAATGTGTTTTGTACGTGAATAAACGTAAGAAATAACAGGAAAACTTAAATGTGTTTTTTGGTTAACTATACTGTGCATTTTTTATTTTCCTTACGGATGTTATCCAAGGCGACTGACACTGGTTTCTACTACACGAAGATTTTATTAGTAACTATTAGTCATTGATTAAAACGAAGACATCCTCCTAGGTTGAATATCTCTTGGTCCCTGTAGTTCCGGGACAAGAATAGGGCTACGGTATTCCGTGCCTGTCGTAAGAGGCGACTAAAAGGGGGCTTTCGGGGTCGAGGGCGGCGAGA
>DWPW01000308.1:0-12377 GCA_018252015.1 Astraptes brevicauda
AATCAAATCAAATATCTTTATTTGTAGAATAAGGTGGTACATTGGTGTTAATTTTGAATAAATAACGCGTGAATATAAATATTTGTACTCTAGTGATTCGGTACTATCCAGTCTGCGGCAAGGGGAGTTTTATAACACGAATGATGAACAAAATGCCCAGAATAAAAAAACTCAATGAGTTGCAATGATGTCAGCTACGTCTTATTTCAGTATATTTGTCATTAAGATATGTGTTGCACGTGTGATATACCCCTTAGTGTAGTAGGAATATGTACTATTGTAGCGTCATTTCAAATTTGGACGAATTTCAACAAACATTTTAATTTGCAGCGAAAATTCCCGGCCTTATAAGATCAGATATATAAGTACATTTATATATCGTACGTTTCTTTACTAATATATCAATGCATAAGTACATTTTTGACGCTCTACGTTAACGCTTGCAGCGCGGCGAGTGACGCTTGACGCTAATGTTTCGTGGCCTCAGTTTAATGGAGTATGATTCAGTTTCTTGTAAGGTCACATACGCACTACAGAGCGCCCTCCATAGCTCAACCAGCAAAAGCTTGGGTTTTACCACTTCATCGTTACTCGTAAGTATGCAGAGCGCACCGCATCCACGACCATTACTCATTGAGAACAATTGAATTCAATAATTCAATGCGGTTTGCGGTTTTTAGTCAGAACCTCAGGAACTTCATTTTTTTAATGTTAGTAGAAAATTATGACGACGGCGAAAATGGGTGATTTGGCTTTCATTGTGACTGTTCCTCTATATTAATAATATTGCACGAATCTATTAAGCTATAAAAATCGGTCAGAACAAATATTCGTAGTGCATTTATTCTCATACTTTTTTATAATATGGAAGTAGCAAACTAGCTTGCAGTCCACCCGATAGTAAGTATCCACTGTCGCCCATGGAGACATGTGATCAACTCCAGACATGTTTAGGAGTCCTGTCTAAGGCCAGCCACAGACACGTTGCGACCCCAGAGGACTAAGTTGGCACGCCTAGAATAAGTATGTCCTTACCACATCGTTCAGACCAGAACACAGCAGCGCTGATCACCGTTGTTATAAGGCAGAAATAAGTGTGGCGGTGGTGCCTCCGGAGTCAAACCACAAAGGGTTCTACCCCCTTTACGTTTCACTTCTTATACACAATAAGCTGCTGCCCATATCTTAGATTCTATATTTTAATCACCTACAATAACATCCATATTTTATATAACTTTACTAGATTTATAGACTTACATTTCGTAGTCCAATGTAGCACAAAGTTGCATAGTTCTGATTGATCTCTTAATAATCTAACATAAAATACATTCATTACGTAATAGATATCTATTCCACACTTGTACATAATTGTGTACGTACAACATGCCTATCTTTTTTATTCATCTTGTCATGCGCATACGTCACGTCATAAATCGTCATGTTTGTATAAAAATATATATTCACCGGATCTACCTGGACAAATTTTGGCAACGCTTTCTTTTTAAGTTCTACGCAATAACGCTTAGAGTCTTAAGTGTTTCTTCTAATACTTAATTAGCGCTATGTTTAAAAACCAAGTATAACCAATTACACCCAAAGGTATATACACATGATTATAAGCACATGAAAATTTATGAGAATTTAGTAGTGCTTATGAATGGTTTGAACCTTTCTTTCTTTATTTAGTCTCCATAAAGAATAAACCTTTCGAAGCAGTGGTAGATTTTACGTTAAAAAAGAGTTCTATACACATCAATCAACTTAGAATAAATGACATTTGAATTTGAATTTATTTCTTTTATTATTAGCCCAAGTAGGCAGGTATTTCGAAAATTACAAACATACACTTAATTTTTTTTAATCAGTATAGATTCACGGTTAGTAGTTGTTTGTAACACATACCCTATGTTTACAAGATATAGAGCAACTAATTGTCAGGAATTTATCAGTTTATTAACTGCCGCCAAGTAATCACAGTTTAATTGTTTCAGATAATTGATGGCGGGTTAGATCAATATTCAATTATCGACTGTAGTATCTTCAACGGAAAAATATAATAGAGTCGAATATCGTTTAGAGACAGATAATTAGTTATAGCTATAATAAAAGAGATAACTTTGTTAGTGATCTATAAATCAGTGCTAGTTTATAGCAGCCACCTATTCCGTGAAACTATGCTTAGAATCATTATAACAAAAATTAATTGTGTTAATAATTTATCAATATCCGTTTTTTTTTAAAAAACAGTATATAATAAAATAATATGTCATAATGTCTGTAATATTGTGTTCAGATGTTTTAGGGCATCTCCCCGATATATGTAAGATTTATAATCAAAGATCTTTTCTAGTCTTTTCTCTTTATAACGAATTGAAATGAATAAATCGATAGGTTTAGATACGTGCGTTTCAGATCACAGAAACAAGTTATCACCTGTCAACCTCTATCGACATGTCCGTTACAAATGAAAATAGAACACAGTGCGATGCTCTCTCCTGATATGATTACAATCAAAAGTTTTCTCATCTACACCAATATCGATCACAGCGTCGGTGTGTTTCTGCAAACCAAAACGCAACAGTATTGCTGAACGTAGCTTCTGTTTTTATGAGTTTAAAGTACAAAAATGAGCATGTAGTCCACCTGATGGTTAATAGTAGCCACCATGAAAATCTGTTATCAGCAGAAAAAAGCATATAAAACAGAGATTTCACCTGAAACCGATCACTGATGTGCTACTCATGAGGATTAAGATGGTCGCATAATAATAGAAAGTTAATTGGTTTTGGTCTACAACTTTTTTATCTAGACGCAAAATCTGTTTTTCTCCTAGGAAAAGGGGTGGCGGTGATATTTTCCGAGCGAACCATCCTGGAAATAGCCTTACACTTGAAGGAAAATCAGTAATTCCAGGAAACAATTTGGTAAATATATCCTATTACTAAATAAAACAATCTTCCATCAAGTTTGAAACGATAATAATGTATCATTATAAACATACGAGAATAGACGTACGAGTATTATGATTGACTAATTGACTTCCGATTTCCTTCTGTTGCAAACATTGCCAGCGGCAATAGGAACCTATGTTTGATTGTTTAACCAACATTGCATTACTGTATGCACCATCTCAACCTTACTTAAATAAAAGATCTATTATTCCAAGTTTTTTGAACGTCAATAAAATATATCACCACTTCGCAAGGTGTTTTGTTCTGAAAAAGAAGCCGTGAACAAAACTCCATTACAAGTTGTTTTTAAATTAATTTACGCAAATTTAGCAAGTAGAGTTAGATCCTACAAATTTTATAACAAGAAAAATTCGTTAAAGCATTTTTTTACGATTTAAGATACTTTAAAAATTGTATTATAAGACTAGCTGATCAAGAGAACGTCGTTCTGCCATTTGGTATTAGAAGCGGCCCGTGCGTGAGTCAGTGATGTTTGTATCCCCAATAACGCCATCTAGTTCACTACGGTGGAACTATTATGTTCACGTATGTGTAGGTAATTCGTACGGCACGGTAAGAAAATTCGGATTTAAAATCGTAATAACTTTAGATGGAGTGGATAGATTTTAATGATATATATCCTACAAAATTAAGTTAAGATACGTATTCAGTAGTTTTGGTGCTACCTAATTTTAAAGACACAGACAGGCAGCACGAGTTATATTCTTATTATATATACAGATGTTACACATGCTTGTGTTCTTCTTTATTCACAATGGATCGAGCAGGAATATTACAATTTTACTTTTACTGTTGTTCTGTTTCACCATTACGTTCAATCGCAAACTATATGTGTAGAAGAATGTATTTATAAATCATTAGGTACACATTGTTTTATTATTTATATCCACTATTATTAGTACGTATATAAGTAGATATAAAATTATGTTTATACAAAGGCTATATTAAAAGAATCTTCTACGATACTGTCACACAGTTATGGACATTATGTAATTAGGTAATGGTGTAAACCACGCCAAACTACGTTGGTTTGCGTCATGATTAGCGCTCACAGACAAACAGGCATACGTTCTCGTAGGACTATTATGTTATTTACTGATACGTTGTGAGCTGCCGCTTACCAAATATTGCTTGGACAAATTTAAGTTTATAATGTTTAGACAAATTTTCCTCCTTTTTATACAATGAAATGGTGATACATTCTGTGGAAATTCGTAATTCACATGTCCACACTCAAAGTAGTAAAGTGCCAATTAAGACTAATCTGAGTATAATAAACAAAATACATAAATGACACACACTTTACAAATTTCAACTTGATTTAAAGTTGTAATTTTTTCGGAGAATCATCAAAATTTCATCTTCATCGCGATCAAACTATTGATGTATTCACCTGAGAATGGATCTTTCTTCACAATGAAGATGGTTTAGGCTATGGTCTCCTAAGTCAAGAAGGGCTCGAATTTCCTTTATAAGTGTTACTTGGAAGTTACTAAATACACTGGTTTTCATACGATTAATGAAATTATATATTGATAAATTAGTTGTAACAAACGCAGAATTTAATAGTTTAATAACAATAATATGCCTTAGTGGACCCAAAACAAAAAGAAATTACATGATTTAAGGATACAATAAAAATAAAAATACAAAAAGCGGCATTATCGCTTAACAACGATTTCTTCCAGACCACCTTATGATGCGGAATAAAAGTGAAGAGGAACAGTAGAATAGGTAGGCTGCAAATAAAAGTTTAAGGATTAGCGTAAAGTACAATTGTAAGAAACAAAGAACATTTAAAGGAAAGATAAATGTAGAACAGAGTCACAGTTTTTGGGATTTAAATAAAGTAAGAACTATTGTGATCAATTTATAATCACGATAGCATAAGTGACCAGGAAGGAAAGGAAAAAATAGAGTTAGAGCTGAAAAAAATGGGATTTAACAAGATTTTTTAAGGTGTAGTGTGTGAGCATTACGGATTGAAACATGAAGGGAATTCCACAGACTGATAGCTAGGACAGTGAAGGATTTCTTGTAAAAGGAAGAGTGGAAAGGAGTATATAGCGCAAGGTTTTCAGCGGAGCGGAGGGAACGGTCATGGGGCATGTGTAGAAATTGAAAGCGTTGTTTGAGGTAAGGAGGAAAATGCGGATTTAATAGAACATAGTAGAGAAGACATAGAATGTGAGCATTTCGGCGAAGGTGAATTGGGTGCCACTTGTGTTTGGTCCGACATTCCAAAACATAGTCATATTTTCGTAAGCCAAATATGAAACGTATACACAAGTTTTGAAGACGTTCAAGCTTATTTAATTGCTCCCCGGTAATGTCGGGATAACACACATCAGCATAGTCAAGTATTGGTAAAGTGGAGACTGCGCAAGCGTTGTATAATGAGAATAGGCAAAACATTAAATGTGTCGTAAAGCTGCGTGCCCGGCTATAGCAGCTGTATCAGTACCAACAAGGCCCAAAACATCTATCGTTGCTTATTGCTATCTTTCTGGGAAATTCTATCGCTAAATATGGTCAAAGTGGTCGAGGTTAGAGCCTTGCTTTAAAGGGCGTGCAACAATTACCGAGCTGACCGCAATTATTGGACAAATATTAGTCAAGCTGAACATATTGCGTGGTACACGTCATACAAGGTGTTAATTGATCATAATATTTTTTTAATGTATAAGTAGCAAACTAGCGTGCAGTCCACCTGATGATAAGTGGCTGCTGCCGTCCATGGACATCTGTAATCAGATCCAGAATAGAGTCCAGACGTTGGCCACAGGTGAATTGCTACCCTCGGGGGCTAAATTGGGGCGTTTCGGATAAGTATGTCACCCTAACCACTTTAAAAGAGAACATGTATTAGCCACACATAGTTATGTTGGTGGTGCCACTGGAGCCGTACTGCAAAGGTTTCTACTACCATTTCCATGTCAAACGTCACAAATGTTCCAAATTCCTTTTTACATTAAGTTATCTTCCTTGAAACAATTGAATGACTAACTAACCTTTTGCTCATGTTTAATTTTACAAGGAACTACTTTATTGCGTGATTAATTTTTTGACGTAGGTTCCAAATATCTTCCAAATTTCACCTGCAGCTTAAACGTAATCTAATTGAAAGAAGCATTAAATTAAATTAACTTATTTCGTATATCTATGCCTTAAGTTATTATGCAACAGGATTGAAACACGACTCCAACTGAGAAGATCGTGTAAAAGACTAAAATTAATGCAACTAATTTAATTGCATTGTAATTCTAAATGGCATGACAATTCATACTTGTCCGAGACGTTCCCAGTTAGTCATCAGGGGCAGCAACGCATGTATGGCCAACCTTAGGTAAGGCTTTGACTTTATCTGGGGTTGATTACAAATGCGCATAGGGGTAGTGCACTGCATGCTTGTTGTTACTTACAAACTATAAAAAAATATTGTGCTTCCGTCGTATGATACAAAAAAAAAATATCTTTACCATAACCCACGAATAACTAGTTAAGTACTAATAGTTTACATGTACTGACACTAAACATAATTACTCGTATTTGATTATTGTTGACTACTCATTACTAATTGGCCAGATCATTTTACAATCTTAATGATATACAAGTTTCTATTTATCATAATTGTACTTCATGCATACAATTAATGTACTATGAACAATAAAGAATATTAAACATACAATTATCGCATTGTAAACAACAATAATGAATTAGTGAATTAGATATCGCGTATATTAGTTATAATTATTACTATATGAAGTGTTGATTTAATTCATAATAGTTTTAGGATTAATCTTAAATTATTTATATTTCTCCCGAAATACGTAGTTATCTGTATTATTAAATCATATAGTTATTTTTACATACGTAGCGGGCCGCCAGTCTTACATTTTTCGACAGTTCCCTCCACATACCGCTATACGCACACACACACACACACACACACACAAATATATATATATTTGTGATTCAGCAGCAAACGAGCATGAAGTTAATCTGTTAGTAAGTGGCCACTGCTACCCATGGACATTTGTGATCAACCGTTTATAAGATTAGAGTTCCATAGTTACGTTGCTACGCCTTAGGACTAAGTTGGAACCTTTCGGCTGTGTATGTGTTCGGAGATATATTGTTGATTTGCATTGGAATACAAATTTGTCGAATATACGAGTACATGTATGTTTCAAGATAGGTGCTTCTTACTTAATACAGGTACAGGCAGTGGTACGAGTGAGAACGAGATTTTCCCGTATAAAACTTGTCTTCCAGATAAATTCGTTATAATTTTTTTGTATAAAAACGTATGCTAGCCTCATTTCTTATCGTACAATGTAACGCTGTATTGCGTACAATATATGTACATGGTAATACAGCTAAAAATGTTAAGATACCCGGTATTTATGTATTTGTGATAATATAACACAAATACGTAATGTATTTTGTCTGCATTATTTAATTCAGATAATGGAAATTTATATTGTATTAAAGTTATACAAATTTGTTAGTATGATCTTTAAGGAAAAAGAAAATTAATACGTAGGGAAGGTACCATAATTTAAATATAAAACTTAAGCAGACTCTTTGAAATTGTATCTTTCACGACATGAAATACTCGTACCTATAACATAGTAAATAGTCGTAAGCAACACATCGTGACGTCTTGAAGATGGAATAATACTTTGTGGTTCAACTTGGAATCTTCCACTACCACCTCTCCTATTTTCGTCAAATAACAACAACTTGACGGTCTTTTTGAAGGGTATGCTAAAGGAGATAAAGACATTTAACCGAAGGATAAGTTTTGAGAGGTTTATCTTTAGGACGCTATTAAAATTTGGGTTTGATTCGACGCTGGCCGCGCCACTGCAATTCATTCTGCCTACTGCCTACCAACAGCGGTGTTCAGCACTGCTGTGTTGTAGTGCAAAATGTGTGATAAGGGTGATTTACTTTTATGAGGCGTTCCTACTTAGTGTTGGCAATTTAGCGAGTTTGTCGCTAGAAATGACCACTTTTGACATGGTCTTAGCGACCAAAAATATATTAGTCGCTAAACAAGATTTAGAGACATTTCTAGCGATTTTTGGACTGCAAATGTTTTAAATGTTTAGTGGAAAAAAGAGGTTGAAAGGCAAGATTTTTATCAATTTTAACTCATATCTAGCCTGAGCGACGTTTTTTTTGTTTTCACCGTCAAATTTTGTGTTCGGCTGATGGAAAATACCAGTTTTGCCCGAGCGACCCTTTTTTTTCGGCATCAATCTGTGTTTGGCTGATGGAAAATACAGTTTAGCGACTTAACGTTATTAGAGTGAGCAACAATGTTCCTTATGAGACTTCAGGGGTAGCAATGCAGCTGCGGCCAACCTAAGGTGTGACACTGATCTTATCTGGAGTTGACACATATGTCACTTACCTTGACCTGATCACCTGATGACACTTATTTAATGATCTGCCTGATGAAGTATGATGAGATAACAACCTTAATATTATAAAAAAATATATGATAAGGTAGCAAAGTTAATATTATTAAGAATAATTAAACCTTGATATTATACGTCTGAGAGTGAGTGAGTATACAACTATGCTAAGCTACAACTATGCTGATGCCCAAAACAGTTAGGCATTCTTGACCCATATTCTTCATTACTTGGAAATACTGAATGTAACAACGTTCATCTTTATTCTTATTCTGGGAAGAAAGTGTACGAAGCAGCCGACACAGTTCGTTTGTATGCAAATCGAACCTCACACCGTTGACAATGCAATCTACTATTTGCTGATAAGATGAAGTGTATGCGTTATCTTCATTGTTATTTAGTATCGCCCTACATCTATGTGACGGCAATTTATTTTAATAATAATGTTCGTAGAGTTTTATAGGCTGTTCATTTAAGTTGGTCACTGCCGCCCACGTACATCTGAAACCTACTCCATATATAACAGGGGTTTTAAAAACTTTATTTAAAATTGGTCACTTCTGTGAATAAGTATTGGTGAATAAGAAAGAAACGTATGTTGTTGAGAAATTGTTAAATTTATAAATAAACGATTATAATTTCACAGCCATGGGAGACATAGTAATATTTGAATAAAAACATGTAAAAAATAATTTAAAACACAGTCATAAATAAGTCAGTTCCAAAGAAACGTAGCTATGTACCTAGTAGCTACCAACCTATAGCTGCAACTACGTTGCCACTTGGCAAACCTGAGGACTAAGATGGTCAATTCTTCATGGTAGAAATAGGCACGGTTTAACCAGGAAAGTGGTGGTATCTTGAAATTGTTCCATCTGATGCTGATCCTACCACCTTGAAAAAGTTCATGAATCAGCACATATAGGCAAAATGTACCTTACTCACCGTTTTCGTAATAATTATTGTGTAAGTACATGTGGTTTAAATGTAAGGTGGTTTAAATGATGTAATGTCCTAAATAGAAAACCGAAACAAACTAGAATGAATATATGTAATACAAGTGAATATTGGTAACTACTACTTTGCGTTCCTACCTAGTATTTCAGTCTATGAGATGCAAATATTATTGTTTTGATCCATAAATGTATTTGGCAACAGATATTTTTGTTAAAACGTATGAACATTCTTCCGAATAAAAATAACGTGGAGCATTGAGACACTTTTTCGTCTAAGGTCACATTGTGACTGTTTGTTTATTTACTTTGAATACACAGTGCGTATGTGTATTTATAATGAATAGTTCGTTGTCTATGGCACGTGTTGCCGCGGCTGTATGGAAATGATACTACGTCTAATTATAGTGCAAGTGTTTTAGCCAGTGTTGCTATGTTTGCGAGTTATGTTCCGCGTCCTCTCGTATTACCGATCGCATTGTTTTATAGCTATGTGGTTGCGATCTCGATCACAGAATGGCTATTACTATAGGAGTCATGTTGATTTGTGATATCCCAATGATGTTGTTTTTTTTTATAAGATTTGGTATGCGTTGGCCTTTTAAGATTTTTACATGCATGGGTGACGATGAGACCAGAAATTGATAACAAAGGAATTTTTAAATGAGCTTGCGTAGTTTTAGCGCATGGTACATGAAAAAGATTATAATGGATTTCTTAAGATCAACGTCTAAAACAATAAAAATATTGGACTAATGAGCTTTGAAGTGCACTCAATACACCAAGAATCGATTCAATCGATCATAGCAACACATTAATATTCAATGAAACCAATTAAACGTACGCCGCCTTATCGATTAATCGGTTTGCTAATAACAATTAACGCTCGTAATATTACGAGAGTGCGCCGACACACGCGAGCGACGCGCGCGCGTTCCACGGATATCCACTATCAATGGTGCACGGTACAGTAAAAGTTATGACAACAATATGCGTTATAAAACTAGCGGCGACGTCGAAAAGCAACTCCAGTTCGCCCGCGAACCGCGCAAGGTCAAGTACATGCAGGCTCTTTCGAAAACAGTCGACCGGCAGCGCCAACTGTGATGTGACAACACCATTGTAATAAAAAATAAATAATAAAACATTAAAAAATAAATAAACGTCAAAATAAAACATCGAATCTAGAACGCCGGGTGCCGATTTAAAAACAAACGCGGGCGAGCTACGCACGCGTACGCGTGTTCCAAATTTAAAGCGCGGATCTGTGCGCCGGGAGTTTTCCCGCGAAACGTTGTGCAGAAGAAAATTGTGGACGGGCGCTTCAACTCTCTTTTGTTCTTCTGGAAGAAGACAGATTGTGACGTAAATTTGTTCTTGTAAAGCATCAAATTGGGGTCTCACGCAGATCATTTTGCAGAGTAAGTATTTTATGGATTGATTTCATGAACTCCTACAACATAAATAACAAAAGTCGCATTTGGGATGAGATACAGGTCATAGTAAACGTTTTAATTTTAGCGTGAAATTTTGAAATTTCTAAATTTATAAATTTTGAATGCTACCTATGTTGTTGGAAGAATTTCAGCAAAAATGCATTGATATAGAGCCAGGGAATATTTTAGACTTATTTCGACTCTTTAAAAGACTTTAAAAGACTCATTGGATTTGGCACTACTTTGGACTATATTTTTATGATTTTTTATGGAAGCACAGGAACTTGTAGAGTCCATCTGATGGTAGTCCTAGTAACTATTGCGCATGTAATGAATATATACAACAGAATTTGAACCCTGTATGAGGTCACATTTTCATTGGGTTAGCAATGACTGAGTTAGAACATCTCGTCTGAGTAGCTCTACCTTATCACACCCTTCAAACTGGAACCCAAACACCTCGTCTGAGTATCTGTACCCTATCACACCCTTCAAATCAGAATACATCTGCTTAATATTGCATTTAATAATATACATTGGTATCTTAGAAAACGTACGTTTAAATTAATTATTTTATAAACGCAATGAAGCCTTTTGTATAGCCACATACCTAATTACAAACATTAAAAATGGTCACTTAATACTGTAACCAAAATTATAATTTAAGGTCAGGATTACTTAATAGAATTACTCTGTACATATAACGATATTACTTGCATTGGAAAAATATTGTTTACTTGAAATAAAATAGATTTCTATAAATATATTAATTGTTTCTTCAACCTCGTCTTTTTCGATTAAAATAAATAAATAGCTTCGTATAATATTAAAATGTAGTCAATACATACATTAAATGGCCAGGATATAACGTTTCAGTTATTTGTTTATCTATCTCCTTCCGGTACCGAAGACATTCACTTCCTATCCAGAGTACCGGTCCGCTAATTGTTCTCAACAAGTCCGAGTGCTAAGTGAATCGTAAAGCTACTACTACTACTTTTAAAAGACGCAATATTTGTAGAATACATTTATATTATCGAATACTTATAACAAGATTTTTTTGTGAAAAAAATGTACATATTTTCAAAGAAACTCCACAAAACCTGCCGGTACGTACATATGTGATCGACTTTCTTATAATCTATTGAACGGATTTTTGTACGTGTTTACTAAAACGCAAGGTGTGTTTACTAAAATGTAGTGCCTTAGGAAGGTTGGTGCCAAATCCTTTAGGAAGGTTTATGTGTATATATCTACATATACATAAGATATCCATGCGGGCGTAGCCGCGGGCATAGCTAGTATGACTATAAATGTAGCGGTTTTGACAACGTTTTCGAGTCATAGTAAATCAAAATTAATTATTTAATTTGTAAAAGCAGAGTAGACGTTACTTAATAAATCATAAATTAATTAAACCTATAAGGATATTTTTTTATTTCATTAATTTGACAAGTCCAATGTAATTACTTTACTAATTGACGGAAAGTAAGTAAAATAAAATAAAAAAATGATAAAACGAGTGAGATTCTTAGTGATACGAGTGTTTAGTGATACGTTGGTAGAACTCTTTGTGGTTCAACTCCGGCG
>DWPW01000309.1:0-12374 GCA_018252015.1 Astraptes brevicauda
ATTAACCACTAAGGTTAGTAGTAACTTTTGTGGTTCGACTCCGGTGGCATCACCGCCACACCTATTTCTGCCTATAACAGCAGCGTTTTGGTTCAATGGGCGTGTCAAGAGAGTCCTACTTATCCGAGACATTCCAACTCAGTCCACAGAAATAGCAACTCTTCGTGGTCAACATCAGGTACCACCCCAATGGTCGGCATTGGTCACTTACCATCAAATGAACTGCATTTTCGTTTTCTATGTTCATATTATAAAAAAAAAAGATTTGTCTTGCAATGTATTGTGGCAATGTTAAATCTGTTATGTAGTTCTCATATTATTATACGTTTGCGACACCAAAAAAATCAAAATGTATCTCTAACTTTAAAAGAAAACACTTATTGCGTCTTTTCATAGAGCCCTACGCCGACGCTCTCTGTAGAAAGTAACTTTACACGTGTAAGTAAAATCTGTTTTAGAGATATTTAAAGAGTCCTCATGCACTTACTGACGTTAAATGATGTTTACAAAAGCTTATAAGTGAAAGACACACTCTTTACATATATTTTTAAACTGTTACATCAATGCTTCCTATTGGTCTTTTCCAGTATTTTTGTATTTTTCATGGAGTTGAAATATTTTCAAAATAAACAATATCGATCTATTTATGTTTCAAAAACGTCTCATTATTCAAAAGTATGTTTAATGTCGGTAAACCGTTTTCGAAATAACCCGCCAATTTACCAATAGCATCAAATATTGATTTTAACTATCAGAGCTTTACAATAACTGAGTACATTAACGCGCTAATACCTACTTTATACTCAAAAGCTAAGCTGATATATACACTATGGTATATGTTGTTACCGCGGACTAGCACGTTCACACTATGTAATGAACCACAGGGCTTTGGTTGCAGTTTCGAGCTAACATATACATACAATACCGACCGCACTATTTGTGCTAATTACGTCTACTATGGTTACGACATAATTAAAACAATTTTCTATTTAGCATTACTAGCTACTATAATTTCAATTATCTATAATTTCTCATTCTTTTAGGATCTGAACGATTACAACATTTTTTTCATTAGTGTAAAGACTGAATTTTGGTTTACAGAAAAATCCTTTATTTGACGTTTCACCAAGCTCTCCATTTAAAGAACGCATCTATGATCAATGTGAAATGTGAAAACTACATATATTAAATATAAAAAATTAGTTAATATACCCACTAATGTCAATCTGTAATAAATTTTAATTATGCGCCATGACTTCTGTTCTTAATTAGACTTGCTTTAAAACATCCTAACGATGCCCAAATTTGCAAACGAGCTAAATTTATATGAGCTATTTTTTCAGGAGACTAAACTGTTGAATATTAAAAGAATCTAAAATACATGTTGCAGATATAATATATATCTAACTACCCAGCAACGGTAGCAGTACCTGAGGTAAAATGAATACTTACTTTTATAAAAGGCGTATAAAAAAGATAGAACTTCAACAAACTGAGTAGTTTGGCTCTAAAAACAACACACATTAAATGTAGGAAATTTTCCTCTACGTAAAAAGTTTTAGGGTAAACTCGTACGTACGTTCGTTAAGCCGTGGATAATATCCCGACGTTAGTTAATTAGAAAACTAAACTGCAGCTACTGCTTGGGATTTTATTTTCTTTTAAAAGCAGTAAAATACAGACTTGAGAACGTTAATATATAACAAATATACATTTAGGACAAATTTATCAATATAATTGCTATGAAACGCACTTCTACAGGAAAATACATTTTAATAAGCGGTATGACTTAAGTTGTCACTAAATTTATAATTGGTGTATCGTTTGAACATGTGATTGGTACACAAAAGTTCGATTATATTTAAGTACACAAGTTAAGTTAAGTAAGTATATTTACAGCTATAGCTTTTTATCAGGTAGCTATGTCGGTGTACTTGAGTATTGAACGCTTCTATGTTTTACATCGGAGTATTTTCTAAATTCCTCAGGGATAGCTACACATCTCTGCCGTACTTCATACGGTTTCAAGTCTATCTAGGGTTGATTGCGTCCATGGGCAGCATTGACCACCTATTATCAGATGAATCATATTTCATTTGGTATTAAAATTTAATCAAAATACGTCAAGTATACACTACTATTAAAAACAGAAATATAATGATAAATATATTTTTATACTTTGTAACTAGATACAAGAAATTAATAATAATCCACATTTTTGCGAAAAGTAACTTACATAGGAGTATCTGTAACCTCAAAGCTTTATTCCAATGAAAACACTAATGACCTATATTTTATTTCTGCATTTTATATACAAAGTAATGATATATAACTACGATATTTAATAATTTTCCAATTGCAAGTCGAAGTCGAACATAGAGATATCTGCACCACCGATTTTTTACTTTCTTTGTAGGTATTTGTTATCATAGCACGTTGAAAAATACGTACACTGTGGAAGTTTAAAGTAGTGTTTCATGGTTCCACAGATAAACTTTAAACAAAGAAAAATATCGATTACTTGTATGTGGACCGCTGTTATTTCTGACATATACATATATATAGCATTCAGCCCACCTGATGGTAAGTGGCCACTGCCGCCTAAAGACATCTGTCCCACTTGAGGTCGGCCACAGATGCGTTGCTACCCCTAAGAACTAAATTGAAACGCCTCGAATAAGTATGTCTCCCTTACCACACCCTTCAGACCAGAACACAGCAGCGCTGAACGTTATTGTTATAAGGCAGAAATAGGTGTGGCTGTGGTGCCACCGGAGTCAAACCACGGAAGGTTCTACCACCTTATTCATATTAAAATTTGTTGTTCTAACATCCATAGCACTACGCTTTGAACACAGAACTCTATAAGCGGACTTATGAAGATTTTATTTACGAGTGATTAGAAGAATTTCTCACTATTGATATAATATAGATAAAATAACTTGAATAAATACTGGCCATTTAATGCACCTAATATAAAATGATTCTGAAAAGATTCTATAGCTCACGGAATATTCGAAATTGTTAATTTAAAATAAATAGCAACATTTAAGCAATAGATATTACATAATTTGCGAAATCTTGCCTTGAATGATGAACCAAGGGAGCCAATTAAGGAAGGAAAACAATTCGTCGTCGAAATAAAGTGTCTTCTGATACTCGGCGAAAACCGGTCTAATTTTGTTAACAATAAGATTGGGAGCAACGAATCTCATCACATTTATACTTTAAACGCAAATCTGAAAAGTTTATATTTTCATTTATATGAACTACTAAAATAAATATGTAAGAGGTGTCAACATTTTAAGATATTTTAATGTGATAGTAACTATATTAGTTCGACAACTTAATAGTAAATATGCCACCAATAAAGTTACTTCAAAATGTTGTGCTTCACAGCGGCTGACTTTTGTTCTGTTGTATTTTGGGTTATGTATTTAACCTTCACTATGTTCCGTCAACTCTTCAACATTTTGATGTGACATCATTTGGAAATTAAACAACAGCTTTTTATACTTTTGTGTCTATGGGATAATACAATATTTACTTCATTATGAAGTCACGAGTCAAACAGAATGTCGGTTTCGCACGAAACTTAAGAATGCTTCATTACAGGCTTTATGCATTGTATGCTTTATTTTAGATCCCACTGTTAAACTACCTGTTCCACCTGAACTCATCAACTGACGCGTTTCCTCTCCTGCGCATTTAGATGATCGCCTCGATGTAGTCAGTCCGTATGCTCACCGTTCCATCGAAATGCAAGAACTACTCCAAACTTAAGAAATTGGGTGAAGGTGCACCACTGACAGCAGTATCTCCCCGGCCGAAACATAGTTCTACCATCTTTCAAACATATATTACTCACACACAGGTGCGCAAATAGACCCAATAACACACATACACACACACGCGCACACAAACACACACATACCCACAAACTCATATGCGCCTAATTAAAATTATAAATGTTCTAAAATTATTTTAAAAAATTATGTATGCTAGTGAATCACACTGTATTTAGTTTCGGTGAATGAGCGGGCTACCTGTAACATAGGCCTCGAACCAAGTATAGGGCTTTTAAGACTTATAATATGGGAATGTGTTAAATTATTAAAATATATTTTTATTTCTTTAATTTTCTACGTTTACTTATTACATAAACAAAAAGTTTGGAATGGATAGAATCGACTTTGATGTGGTTAAACGGCATGATTTAGTTCGGCTGATATTTGTATGTTTTAATTAGCCCACATACTAACATCGTATGTTTGACATTATCAAACTACGTGATATCGGATTCGCACGTTATTAGGATATTGATGCAACGTATACATGTATATAGATATAACTAAGCTGTCTGTGTGTTTTGAAATACGATTTGCTTATTCCTCAATATTACACAACTAATCTTGGATTTTGGATGAATCGAATTTGATGCGGCTTTTATGAGAAGATAAAAGGATTTTATAAAGTTTTAAGAGAAGATACTGAGATTGCATATTTTGTGTAAATTATTAAAATAGGATATTCATAAAAAATACACTAATTTCATTTATTTGAGTCTGCTCAGTCTATACATCTGAGAGCTTAAAGTTGCGTCAATTCTACTCGATACTTAAGTCTATTCAATGTTTCCGAACGTTCGTCTCAATTTATTACGAAACCTTTCTTTTGTCTACTGTCAAGGCAACTTTCACTCGACCCTTTAAAAAAATTTATTACCCGTTTTACCTTTGTATTCACACGCGAGTCACGTATACGCTCCGGCTATAAACAAACGCGCGTACAATATTATGTAGGTGTTTATGAAATTTATTTATTTACTGCATTCGGTAGATCGCTAAGTTTATTGCTACTTCATAATCATCAATTTAATTTAAGATTTTAATTTTATTATATCACCACTTTTGAAATATGAAAAGTAAAGTGATATCATAATAAAGTAAATGCAATAATGTATGTAAGTACAGTATAAATAATAGGTTTTTTAAACACCTACCGCAACTTTTCACCATCACCAAGGGTTAACGGGTAGAGAATGCCATTAGGCATTAAGTTCGCCCTTTGTAAACCTAAGGCTTACAATAAAGAATGAATAAATAAATAAATAAGTACTATAATAAGTAAGATGTAGGATTATTGAATAGGTATCTCCCTTACAACTCCTTACTAAATGTGGATGACAATGTTATTTGTACTTTAAATAAGCGAAAGTTCCGACATAACTTATTTTAGTTTCAGTGTAGACACTTATTGGTGAATGTTTTAAGAAGTCGCTGAAAGACTTACACGAACCATTTGACTTACATGTTGGAGATAATAAAACAAACTCTATGAACCAGAAGACCACGCAAATAATAGCCCAAATATCTCGTAAATTGCATGTCGGTTTGCTACTTCCATACATAAAAACTAATTTTCATCCATTTTTCCTTTGAAGTAGTAGCAATCCCTATAAATGTCCATATATAATTCTCTACGCCTACTCCTTTGAGGATATCGTCAAAGCATCGCTCGCCAATAAGGAATTTTATAGTACAAAGAAATTTTTGCTTAGCAAAGTAAATTTTTATTCGAGAAAATTCCTTTTGTTTATTGACCTCTTGTTTCTTTTCTTGTATGTTATTTATTGTATCAGTGCATTTTAAAATGTTGTTCTAAGTAATTACGTACAAAATTAGTACGTTATGCTTATATTTGCAATAAGGAGAATGTAAGTATTTAAAGGTGAAAGATTTTTTATTGCAAGATAATAATTTAAAAAAGTAAAAAATACGCTTTTGTGATAAAATAATTCATGAAAAAAAGCGTGGGGTGCATGATCAGTAGTTATAAATATTGTATTGACAGATAGTTTTAGAAGAATTATCATTTTGATGCCTCAAAAACCACCCCATGCTTTTGTTAAATAGTTATTTCATACTTTTTAGTTATATTCTTCACGAAAGCGTGTATTTTAGTGTTTTAATTTTTTTTTTCATAGTATTGCATTGAAAAGTGAAAAGAGCTCAGATGCAATAATTAACGTACGAATAAGGAAACGCTTAGCTCCTCTAAAAAGTATTATTAAATAAAAGATAAAACAATGCGAAATATAAATTTGGTTATATAAATTAATCACTTCAAACAATGGAAGTTAATGACTGTACTACCTGTATACTTCCTATGTATCGTTGCATGAGATTTACTGTTTCACTTCGTAGATATAAGTTTTAAAGTGGAATATATCTGATTTAGTACTGATATGTAATTGTTAAAAGAAGGATTTACGAAACTCTGATTCGCTTCGCAGCTGAGTCCAACTACGCGAGCTTTACTTAGAGTTTGTTTTAGTGTTCAGTGATAAATCGTATAAACACATAATGTGTAACCTGTTCCAAAAAACTAGACATAATGTTTTTTAATAATAACTACCGTCATGGAAATGGCGTTTTTATATTACTAAATAAAATATATTTCTCATCATTGGAAGTTCTTCAAACGTCTTTCGTATACATACAAACTTCGAAATAGGAGTATCAGAGAACGGCCGCTCTGAAAACAAGATAACGTAGCTTCCCTTTGCCAAAGTATCCTTTGATTTGTTCGTCCTAATTAATATCAGCCACATTAATATTTAAATGTACTTGCACAATAAACAGAATACTTAAACATCGGTAATGTACTTGCGACTAGGCGATTACGCTATCATGAGATATTATGGTATCCGGCACTAATGTATACTTGATAGGATTTACCTCGTTCGTTAGCACAACTTTAATAATCTTGGCGCAGTATACCGCCTTGCACGTATTTATGAGTGCCTACGTTGAATTAATGAATGAAAACCGCTTTTCACTCAGAATTCGGTCGTATATTTGCTATTCATGCTAAAATCTCCGCGACTCAAAATTTATAGGCTTATTCTCGTGAGTAAACATTAGAGGGGCTCAAGTTCAAATTAATTTACAAAATAAGCTCCGTCATATACAACTAAAAGCTTTCGGGAATATAATTGACAAAAACTTTTTACTAAAAATGTCGGCGAAGAAAAAATAAAGAATGTAGAATATCTACAAAGTAGATATACCAAGTAAACAAAAGTAGATATACCGAAAGACATGAAACTGTACTCTTCTATTACAAAAATTATTCGATTGCTATTATAAGCCCCTAAATTGTATTCGAAATAAGTTAAAACTTGTTTCAAGCGCGTAAAAACTTCCCTAAATATATAAAGTTACGTGAGAGTTTTAGTCGCTCTGGGCGCAGGTTAACTTCGCCGCCCCAGGATATGATGGCAAAAAAGAAGATTTTTCTGTAATAAATGAAAGTTATACAATGCGATAAACGTAGAATGTTTTTATTTTTGTAATTTGGTCACTGAAAATGTTTCATCAGTTAATATAACTTGCACCCTAAGCATCGGTTCAGATGTAACTTTTCTTATATTGCCAATCGGAGCGAATCCTCATTACCTCTAGAATGCAATGTCCTTGTTTAACAACCACCAACTTTACTCACAATAACTTCACTTTAACTACACAAAATGAGTTTTTTTATATTGCTGTCCCATACAAAGTGCCGACACGCGCCCTCATTGCCGCCAGGATACTATACTATGGATATTTCGACCACAGTACTATACTATCTAAAAGTGGTAGTACGCTTTGTGGTTCGACTTCAGCGGCACCACCGCCACACTTTATTCTAACTTATAACAACAGTGTTCAGCGCTACTTTCTTCTGGTTTAAAGAGTATGGTAAGGGAGACATACCAACCTAGTCCTCAAGGATAGCAACGCATCTGTGGCCGACCTCTGGTAGGGCTGTGATTTTATCTAGGCTTGATTACTGATGTCCTTGGGCGGCAGTGGCCACTTTCCGTCAGGTGGGCTGCATGCTCGTGTGCTACTTACAAAACATAAAATAAAACTATGGATATTAGTGATACCTGGTGCTGCCTCGCTTCCTGCTGCTTCAGGTACCGCAGCCGCTGCTCCTTCGCACAGAGCAGCTGGTGCTGGGTGTCGATCTGCTGCTGTTGTCGCAGCGCCATTGCGCGCAACTCGCCCAGCGTCAGCTCCACCCCTTCCCCCAACTGTGGGCAAAAAGATAATGAAAATGAAATTGACTGGTTTCGAAAATTCGGCTTCATAATTATTTAAATTGGGATAATTAAATCACATGTTTTTTAATGGAATTGAGTAGCAAACGAGCATGCCCCTGCAACGTTGATTGGTTACTGCTTATAAATATCTGTAATTCAAACAGAATCAGTGTAGAATTATGTATTAGGTATAATCAAACAAAGGATATATCATTCGATCAGTAAGGATTATTTAAAAATCCCTAACTGAAACAAGGAATCAGCTGCAAATCTAATTACCCATGTCGAGTTCGTTTCAATGTAGTAGGTATTTGCGCTGATTAGGTAATCGAATTGGGGCAGTAGATATAGCAACACTCAACATCACGTGGCTCACCTTAGATAATGAAACGATATAACGTTATTCGTTTTAGTAACATACGTTTTTTATGTTGTGGATGTAGCAAACGACCATGGAGGCCACCTGATGGTAAGAGACCACAGCCGCCCATGGACATCTGTAATCAACCCCGGATAAGATGACAGTCCTACCTGAGGTTGACTACAGATGCATTGGTACCCCTGATGACTAAGTTGGAACGCCTCGAATAAGTATATGTCCCTTATCATATCCCTTCACATCAGAACACATAAACGCTTAACAGTGCTGTTTATAAGGCAGAAATATATGTGGTGGTGATGCCGACTGAGTCGAACCACAAAGCGTTCCTATAAACTATACATACTTTCTTAATTGTGGTCTCAAATAAATAAGAAAACTTATGAAAATATGTTACTATAAAAATGGAATATTTAATTAAATGGAGTACTGATTAAACATAATTGTCATACACGAAATAGGTACCAAAACTTCATGATACGTAAATAACTTCTTCCATATTCTAATTCGGAATACACTATTTACGAAGACGTTATTCTTACCAAGCCATTCAATTGTGAATAATTCTTTAATTCACCTCAAAACTCGGCACAAATCTTTTTACAACGTACGTATCTGCCTAACGACATGCAAAAAGCTGCGAAAACTTTACCAGGACATTATTGTCATAAAAGGAAATTGACGATTCACCTCCACATTATTGAGTCTTACTCAATAAAAACTTTTACATTTGACTACAAAGTTTGAGTAAATAAGCATATTGAAGAGTAAAAAAAGATTTTATTTTCGCATTGATAAGAAGATGAAATGTTTTTTGTAAAATGATGAACGAGGAAACGAGCCAGACGGTAACTGGTCACTGCTACACATGTACATCTGTGATCAACTACATATAAGGTTCCTAAATTAGGTCGGCCACATGTAAGTTGGTACCGCTAGGGACTAGGAACGCCTTCGATAAGAATGCCTGCCTTACCACATCCAACGCCAGAGTACAGCAGTTAACTGCTGTCATTAGACAGAATCAGTAAGGAGGTGGTGCGACTGAGGTCGAACAAAGGGTTCTTTCATCTTTTTACTTAAAACCATTCTATTATTTTTTTTATTTTCTACGTACTTCTTATTTCTAAGTTGGTAAAAACCTTTGTGGTTTGACTTCGGCAGCACCACCGCAACATCTATTTCTGCCTATTAAAAGCAGTGTTAAGCGCTGCTGTGTTCTGGTTTAAAGGGGCGGTAGGGGTTACGCACTTATTCGAGATGGTCCAACTTAGTCCTCAGGGGTAGCAACGCATCTGTAGCCGAGCTCAGATGGGACTGTGATCTTATCTGGGGTTGATTACAGATGTCCATAGGCGGCAGTGGTCACTTACCATCAAGTGAGCTGCATGCTCGTTTGCTATTTCCATAACATGAAAAAAATACCCATGATCTGCCAAATGCACTGACTTGACTCATTGTAAACTAATAATTCTTCATCAAATGTTTAAATGGTAGACTTCTTGTACAAGCATGGTAGACTCCCTGTACCTTTTGGGAACACTATGAAGAGCTCTCAAGCGTGTACAATGTATAAGGTATGTATAAGGTACGAATAATTTGGAATTTGCACATGACTTCGGAGTCAAACCGCATCAGGCATGTACTAAATCTCTTTGTTTTAAGCCGCGAATATATTGCATAACATGCAAATCCTGCACTCAGCCTGCCACATCTGCGATATATTATTGAAACATATGAATATAAAGGCATAAGCAGTAAAACGTGACTTTGTCAACGTAATTTTAGACGATGAGAATATTCCTTATCGTATATATAATCTCTTTTATGAGTATTAAAATACAACTATCCTACTTTCTCGCTTAATGATGACGAAGCACCAACTGAATTCGGACTGTTTGAAAACGTTTGACGAAAAACCTGTAAAGTTACTTGTATGTGAAAGTCAATGTAAGTAAAGTTTTTCGTTTGCCATATTATTTTAAGCAAACAAATTGTATCATATTCTCATCATTAAATGTAATGCTGTTGGTCTGCCAATTAAATAAATAAAATATACCTATTATGGTTCTATTAAGTAGGGAAGTTTCTGGAAACTAACACACAAGCGACAGATTATATTCAATGATTTAACGCAACGACTATCGACAATGGGCATCAACTCGAGTACTTTCAAACGCTTACTACACTCATAACCCCACAGTACGATTTTCCCCTGTGTTATGGGTACCATGGACACAGATAAACGAATACACAAACACCCAGACCCAGGACAGGTAACTAAATTCATCATTTAGATAACTGTCTGGCCGGGATCAAACCCGGGACCGACTGCATGGGTGGCTGGTATGGTGACCGCTCGGCCACAAGTATCATCAAGTACTTGTACTCACTATTGCTCGTGTGTTATCTCCCTTAAGTCAACATTGTCATCTTAGTAAAAATGTATATAGTTTTATTCTCCAAGGTCCGCAAATCCATAATTTGTACTAGTTGTTTGAATTAATTGTTTTGTAAACATTAAATAGTTAATATATGTATTACAAAATCATATTTTAAATTATTTAACCAAGGTCTACAATGAATTTCTTCAAAATTCCATGCGGTAGCGTCTAAACGCATAACTGAGCTACTTTTACATATATAGCATTTTAAAATCCGCGACAAATGCAGTCAATTTTATGATGCAGAGCGAAAATGAAAATATTTACATAATGGAATTATTGTATTACCGAAACATAACATATACAAATTCGGTAAGCAAGCGTAGTAAGCAATTAGCGACTAACGAACACGGGAAACACCTTTATTTAATGTTGTCTCTTAATTATATAATTTAATATCAAACAGGCGATGAAAGTAATAAAATAAATTCATGATTGACCTTACTTACTTTCAGAGGGGAGCTGATAGTAGCCCAAATAGATATTAGATGATGACTATTTAACACGCTTTTTTATTTTATTATTAGCTTCGGTTGTATGTTTGTATGTATGTAGCGGAATCTTTGAGCTCTAATTTCTCCAATTTCCAAAAGTCTAAATCATTTGAAACTTTGTACACTTATCAAGGACCGATGACAATGCAATAATTTGATATATTTTTTTTTAATTTTTAATTTGATTATCTCCAAAAGCGTCTTTTTTTTACTTTTTTACTAAAATATATATTTATTTTCTCTCTATGGTCGTTGAAAATTCATTTAACTTTACTCGTAAGTTGTAACCTAATAATATGTGACATTAATTGACAATAAATCTCACAAATACCTAACCTAGAAAATTGCGTAGCTGGGATTGAAAATCTCTGACTTCCAACGGATTGAACTACTTTGTATGTAACATCGAGATACTATTTACTAATGTACTAGTACTACTTCAAACATAAATCGTCTTCTTTTTTATGTATAACGTAAAAGTTGCTGAAGCGCTGAACAATAAAATAACGTCTAGCGCATCCTTCATTACTACAGCGCTTGATTTGGTATAAAGGGTATGTAAGTATGCAGTCATGCGCATAATCTATAAAAAGGGCGGTACTGCTGCCGCACTTGACACAATATGGGACACAACAGTTGTCTGTACACAACTCCCCTCTCCTCTAGTACTTTGGTAGGTAAATTGTATCTCAATGGTATATAACTACTTGGTAATAAAGCACTAAGAGGCCATTCTTCTAATACAATATTTTTTTTTAGTGCTGACATGCAATTTTACTGTATAATTATTAATTATTACGATGATTTCATTTTTTACTGTATTCTTTTTTCAATTTGAATCTTAGCAATTTAATTTTAAGATGATATAATAGATGTGACATATTTGCAAACCTTTTCGATTAGGATAGGAGCACAAAACTAATGTATTTTACATATGTATTCCACCTTATCCTGCAATAAATGAA
>DWPW01000310.1:0-12370 GCA_018252015.1 Astraptes brevicauda
GTTGCAAGACAAACTGGCAGGTTGTTTTTAAAAGTACTAGAGTATCCTCGGAAAATCGATGGTAACCAGCCGAGACGGAGGGCAAGCGCGAACGGCGCGATGAGTAACGGCGTACTGCGTCCGATCGATGGCGGCCAACTGTTGTGAACCGGGAAAAATGCCACCAGCCACCCCGCTATTAACAGCCACGTGACTAATTTGGGAGCTGTCACGAGCACTGCCCGCGCACGTGGGCTTGTTTGTCCACGCTCTGACCTACAAAGGCCTGTGACGGTTAAGCTTAGATTTGGGGTTTGTAAAACTTTGTTGGCATTGCCAATGAAGGAAGACAAGATCAGCCTATAGTTGTTAATGGAAATTATGGTCAATTAGCTTCTGTTTGCTTTTGGTGATAAAGCGATGTGTTCATAAGCAATGAATGAAGGAATTATTGAAAATGGAAATTAACTATTGCCCAGAGAATCCTCAGTTCTATTTCGAGATTATATTTTAGATAACGAAATTAAATGTTTCTTTCTTCTACGTCGGTTTGTATCTGTATAATTATATCCTAAGGGCAATGAGTGAGAGCGTTTGTTTCAAAACAAGAGCCCAATTTGTTCCGTATCTAAACAGATATTCGTCTCCGATTTGCATTGTTAATGTTACGGCAACGATGTTATCATCAAGAAACGTCATAAATTCCGCCAAGTTGACACAATCTATCGATAATCCCCAATTGCACGGCCCGTATCCTTGGCCACCTGTAAAAACGATAGATCCAGCTACGTTTAATTACAGGCGACGTCCCAAAAATGGCCGCTATAAATCAACGAGCATCGCATTTTATCAAGAGACCTTTCTCCGACTAATCCGGACTGAATTGAAACGAATCTAATGAAAATGGGTATACGTGTAAAAAAAGACACACCATCTCGATGCCCTACGATCATTTTAACTTTTTTCGAGCGTCGGATCTCGAGCGCTTTTTTATTATTATTTTTAATTCTGTCCGTCGTTGTACGTTTTTTGTTTGCCTTTTCATAAATATTTTAAAATCGGATTCAGTCGGGGACAAGCGAGGCGAATGGATTAGGATTTAGATATTTTCGGGGCGCGTAATTTATGCTTCTCTTTGTTGAGATATGAATAATGAGAGGGGATGATAAATCTACCGCTATCGGCGACCGCTCTGACGGATCTTGGCGTATTCTTTAATAGTTTCCGCTCCGAGTCGCCTATTCCGTTTGTTTTTCTTGTCTTATCACTATTAGAAAGACATGTGATTTTTTATCTATAGGCACTTGAAAATTCTCGTTCCCATCCGAACGTCGATATAAACTGATTTCATATTAAAGTCATGTCTTGGTGGTTAATATAAATTATTTTGCGATTTTTTCATTTATGTAAAACATGCGAATATTTTAAAACAGATATAAATGCTAACATGCTTGTAGGTTGAAATTCAAGTAAGTTTCGTTTTAATTAAACAAATTTTAATAATTAGAAAGGAACGTGTTGTAAGTCTCAAGATTACTTAAGTTACGAAGTAAACTGACTCGATTCGAATAACTGGGATGCCCGCGCGGCAATTAGAATATTCTAATCCAGCACTGGGGCTGGGCCATTTAAATTCCTATAAAACCGATTTAAACCATAAAGTACCAGCAGCCATTCCAAATATGTGGCTCGTTTAAAAAGCCCTTAACGAAATTATTAAAGCAACAAAAAAGGGTCATGTCGATGATTTACCGACGTCAATTCTGACAGCTTGTAGTTTTGTTTGACTAAAATTATAGTAATTTGATAAAATATCCATCTACTTAAAATAAACGCTGGCACAAAAAGTAACGACGAAAAAAGCGTTTTGTAATAGACAGGGCACGTGAGGAATGTGGTTAATTCCTATTGTTCGGTGTCGATTGGAATTTCTTAATCTGCCCATCTTCGGTCTGTTCTATATACAAAATGATTCCGCCGATGCGACGGGCGATAGCGATATTACTCCGTAAAGATCGCTGGAGTGCAGTATCGCCGTATCGTTGCCGCCGCAAGTAGCCGCGTCCGTCATCCCACACGTGGCCCACTCTCGTCCTTTTTGCCGTCAGACAATATTTTTGCATCGAAATAAAGACAACTTTTTATTCATAAGCGGCCGTTTCGAGCGTTCAAAAATAATAATGAGTCGGTTGTAAAAATCGCGAATTTATACGAGGACCGCTGCGCTCGTCCTTAATATGATTTCTTGCGGCGAACACTCCTTATTAAATAATCTTTGAAAACGAAAATTATGTCCACCGTACGCGGTCCGAGCGATCACAATAAAAACTGGGATTTGACAAGATTAAAATTGTAATTCAAGTTATTTCTGACGTGCGTCTTATTGCTTTTTCGCTACGGTCTCGGGATTTGCTTTTTTTATTGCGGAGCCTCGTCCCGTAACTCCGATCGCGACGTAATCCGGACGTCTCAACGAAAATAAAATAAAACCGCACACCCTATATGGGTAATATGCGTATTAATATAAATATACATCTCGATAATAATTATGGGACAGCGCAGTCCTTTCCGAGCTCCCACCTCCGATTTATAGTTTTTAATTTAACAATAACATTGAAACATACATTATCTGGATATCTTGTGTTGCAAAACTTCAACTTTTAAAGGTATTGTCACGGTTTGTCACAGAATTCTTAATTTATGACGCTTGCAAAAGCCCCCTGACAAATGAGCCGGAGATATTTCGATAAGGTAAGTGATTGGAGTAAACGCGGTTACAAAATAATAAAATAAAGTATTAACAAAGGCATAAAGCGCGATCGGCCGTCACCGGTGACACTTCGATTTAAAACGAAAAAAGCGCGAGGCATCTTCGCTTCCCGCCTCGCTGTCAATATCCATTTCGATTGCAAGGTCGTAACTTTGAAAAAAATACAAAGGAGAATTTAACAAACATCCTACCACCTACTTTTAACTTTCACTTTATTATATTGAAGTAATAATGCCCGATGATTTTAGATCCGCCTAGCTTAGTGTATTGTTAAATCAAATAAAGGTAATTTACAAACAAAAATGGTGTGCCAACAATAGAGTTTCGATTTCCCACAATCAATGCAACGCGGTACTGTAAACTGGCAACACCACTCATAGACTCGTTCACGGCCGCCATTACGAGAGATTACCTCTAATGTAATGTGTCGGTGATTTGAAATAATCACGCAGATTACGCAGCAGTGCCGTTGTGTAACCATTTAATCAATACCATTGTCGATCCATCGACGCCATAACAATAACACGATATTTTATCGTTTGCGTAAATATCATATTTAAACCTTGAGGCTAAATTACGCATGCATACAAACTCAAAGAGGTATCACTTTAAAAAGTAAAAGAATACACTCCTTTATTCTATCGTCCGTTCGACCGTAAGAAATTACTGCGCAATACGAATGTAACCAATTGTAAAAAATGTTATTGCCTCAAGTGTCATTGTTCGCGGGCGACAAACGTATATTTATTTTTTATTTTGGCAACTCGTATAACATTACTGCCAGTGACACGTATGAAACTTGTGGTTTTGGACGGACGTTTGAGGTTGTAGCTGGTTAGGAGGTTTAAAAAAAGAAAATAAATTTTGACAAACGGATATGCAGTAAAATAGGTCCTAACGAGAAACTAGAAAGATATAAACCGTGCGCTGCGGTCGCATGTACACACCGCAGGTAATTTGAAAAGAAAAGTAGCCTCGGGTGTGTTCATCGACTTTAATCGAGCGTGCCTTATTCAAATTACTCCGCTCCGGGCACTAATAAGTGGCTCACAGAGAATACTTTCAAATAATTGAATTAATTTCGAAGTCTAATCGATTTCTGTGTTCGAGTACCGCTATTCGACGATAGATGGCGTTGATGTTACTGTGCCGCGGTTGGGTACAAAAGATACCATTTTTTGTTTTTGGACCCTTAGTTAATAATATTGTATTCGCAAAATAAAGCGGTAGACGTGTCTTGTTTATGCAAAAGGGAAATTATCTCGCCACGGCGGGTGTGCATGCAAAAAACATGAACATCTTGAACGTGGAAACAATCATGCGGAGGCGGTCCCACCCGAAAAGCATAACAATGTAGGAACTGCTTATAATACATTCCATATTCCCGGATCGTAATTGAACATCCTATGCAAATGCGGCGCGCGCTCGCCATCTCTTTAATATTTATAGTACCTTGGTACTTTCATATGGAGCAGGTGGTGGGACCGTGCGGTATTTATGTTATTGTTTATATTTTATATATATATTATTCCCTCTGAGTCCCGTCTCTACGTTCGTGGCTAAAAATAGTGGGTCCCAATTATAACAATTTACGGCTAAAGCAGACAGTGAAGTTATGGCCCCACTTGTATTATTATGAGGATGAGATATTATTATGACATTGTATCTAGCCAGTTAATAGGGACTTGAAAATTAGTAACATAGAAGATTATCTTAGTTCAGCAAAAAACTTAAAGGTTGGTTTTAATAACATTGGAATAATGAAAGTATTCGAAGTTAGTTTATGACTATGATAACTTTTAAATACCCCGCTTGGACTAGTTAGGTACTTAGTAGCATAAAAAATGTAGCGGTAACGTTGAAGACAGAAAAAGTTGGCAGGCGAGCCTAACCGCGCGCAGCCCTGTGTTCAGAAAGTAGGTATGTAAACCAAAAGAAAGCAATATTTGAAACAACTCAAAACACGCAGATGATCTCAATGTTTCAAGATCGTCGCGGCGTTCCCCGAACCGTCCGCACGTCACTGCTGGTGCCATAAATCTCTATGATTTCGCATAAATTTACATTTTAACGGGTAACGTCGCGACACTCGTGAGCGTTTAGCACTCCATAAAATTAGAACAAGACAAAAGAGTTGGACCAATCAGCCGATCGCGGCGCCCCTGGCGGACGGAACACGAACCTCATTCGGGTACGGCTAGTCCATGATCCATATCTATAGTTGTCTAAATAGTTGTTATGGAAGTTTGTAATTTACTTCAAATGTGTTCTAGGGTTGAGGTTTGGGATGTATTTAATATGTTTAAATGGTTAACGTACTTACAAGTTTTGGTAAAAAAATGAGTTTTTATTAAAGCCTGAATGGAACTAAAATATCTAATTGTTAAAAGGGTTGGATAAAGTTTGATCGAAAATTTGTGTATTTTTATGGAAAGCTCTACAATTCTCGGTCGAAGTAGGACGGACTCCAGTCATTTAGTCATTACTAGAAAATATGTACCTATACGTACTTCTATTTAAGCTCTGACATAATACTGAAATAGACATTTCGTATAACTACGTAACTAAAATATGTAAAATAGTTTATTATAACAAGTACTTGTAATATATGCTAGTCAAGACAATAAACAATAATAATACATTATTTTAAAAATAAATTGATGAAAAAATAAAAATACTAATTATTAATCTTCTTGTCATCAAATGTAAATAACTTTTAAGTATATTTGTGGTTAAAAAGTAGTAAGTAATTCTATTTATTGACTGGTCAAACAAGACTAGATATGAATAAACTTGGAAAAATATTTTATTTATTAGTAGTATAAATAAGAATTTTAATAAAAAATTTAGTGTTTAAAAATTACAACGTACCTAATAAATTGTAAATATCCTATCTGATGATAATATATGCCTAAAGGGAAAGTTTGTGAGGATGGTTGGATGTTTATTATTCTTTCACTCAAAAATTACTGATCAGTTTGGGATGAAATTTAGCACACCGATAGATCATGACCTGGAATAACACATTGGATATTGCTTGATAAATAGCTTGAAAGCATAGTACTTAACCTATTATTATAATTTCCCCAAGCCACATATTTAACCGTTTTTAGACGAAACTTTTAAGACATTGACAAGACGAATGTGTTAAGTCGAATCTTATTAGATGGTCAGACGAAACTTATTAATTTTTTTATGAAGATCTTATAAATTTTGATAAAGCTTGACAATACATTAATAATACTTTAGTAAAATAACTACAGTATAGTGGAATAACTTTTCACTTTTCCTTTCCCGAATTTTCCAATTACACTCTGGCAACACCGCACAGTTGCCGCAATTAAAAATAAACGCGTGGCGTCCGTGTTTACATTCGCCGTGTGATGGACATGGTGCATGCGTGTGCTTACTACCCAAATAAACTGTGACGCAACCGCGCTGGAGCGGATTGCCAAATATTGTAATTATTGTAAACTAGGTGTACTTATTATAATATTAGGAAAGGTAGATATGTTGTTCGACTCCGGCGGCACCACCGCCACCATTTTGTCTGATGACAGCAGTGTTAGCGATACTGTGTTCTGGTCTGAAGGGTGTGGTAAGAGACATACTTATCCAATACGGTCAATTTAGCCCTTAAAGGTAGTAACGCATCTAAAGTTAACCTTAGGTAGGACTTTGATCTTATCTGGAGTTAAAATCGGAGCGATACAGATAAGTTTTGGTTAGCATTTCAAGCGGAATTCAGATATTGGACTCATGATCGCGCCCGGCGTTGCTTAATTTTGTAGATCGTTTCCGATCTACAAGTCTCGGTTTACCTTATTCCATTTTCAATTTTTATTTGATTTATACAAATCAAAAATAATAGTTATTACCCCTACATACTCCTGACGAGTACACTGGAAAGGTTAAGTTATTTTTTTTCTTAAAGCACCTTTTTTAAACCAAAACACATTAGCGCTTAGCACTACAATAATTATGGGTACATAATAGAGATTGGTTTGATGGTGCCTCGAAGTAAGCCTACGTAGTCTTTAAAATATTAAAATGTAATCCCTATAAGAACATCATTCCATTCTCCGAAGTCCTACATTAGTCTATATTTAATTTCGCCGGTAATATATTACGCGCGTAACAAGGTGGGCGTTCGTTCCCGGTTGAGGCAAACGTTTTTGCTACCGACTCCGTATTCCAACAACACCTACGTAATGTTTCACGTCTCATATGTTTGTATTTTGTACGAGAAAAAGTAGTCCGCATAAGTAATGGATCCTGTAAAGCAGTTTGTGTCCTTATTAATATAAGTATTTACGAAGGCTATTTATGACTCTATTTACTCGCTGTTTTAATGATAAAGCAGATAAAAACGGAGTTTAACTGATGTAGTGGCCATTTGTTGTCGTAAATAAACAATGTTATAATGAACGATAATGTTTTCTATAACATTGGCACTTAGACTATCTTAATGGGTCTTAATACAAAGGTTTATTAAAATGTAACCTTTTTTTATTCCACTTACAAACTCTATACCATTTTTTAGCGCGATACACAGACAAACGCTATTTTAATATCAAAACATACATATACAAATGAACCCAGTTAATTAAGCCCGGACAAGTACCAGGAAAGCATAACATACGAGCGGGCGCGTTTGGCGACCGCGGGCTTATTACGCGCGCTTATTTATGCGCGCAAGACGCACCAAAAACGCGCCGACATCAATTCCACGTTAATCCACGGATTACTCGCGAAAAGCGAAACTGCATTTAACGGCGCGCGCGCAGCTATTTCGGTCGGGATAAATAATTGCGAATACCTCCAGCCGTTTATGACGCCCTCTGCACTGACAGTAATATTTGTGTTTCACCTGATTTATTCCGCACCTACGGCTAATGCGCGCGACTCGCCCGCCGTCGTAAAACGCGCGGTTTACGACCGCCGCAGATAATGACCGCCGACCGCTCAATTAGAATCCAGATCGGAAATTTAATATGTCGCGAATTATTACTGTTCGGTATATGTTTAAATTTTTTAGCACACGGTCGGTTTCGGTACACGATTTAGTGGTCTAACAATGGCATTAATGGTTCAAGTAATTTAGAGTGGTTCAAAATGAGATTAAACTACACATCATAATCTGTATTCAAAAAGATTTTAAGTGCCCCCGTCAATTTCTTTTTTTTGTTTATTACGGTTTTAGCTATTTTTAATTAACATAATGGCATGGAAATAAGGTATTTTATTTATACTTGAAGGAATAGAGCATCTTTTAATAATCCTTACTATGAAGATTGGTGTTGATAACAAATATTCCTAGATTTTGTGCAATAAAGTTAAATAAATGACGATAATTTACAATCTAAAACACATTACAAGCCTAACATCGATGTGTTCTTAGTTTAAAATGCGTTGACACCACGCGCGTCACGATGACAGATGGAATCCGCGCCAAAAGTGACATTAACCGCAGTGTTGCCAGCACTAAAAAATCTTGGCACTCACACCATCACTAAGATACGTCGGCCATCTACGATTTCCTTCATGTTTTGTTGCCAAATTCCTATTTCCCGTAGGTATATCTTTCAGTGAGATGTTTAAATAACGCAATTGACAACCGTAATAGTACGATGCGATTGCCAGAATTTATTTGTGTGTCAACAGATTAAAATTTGAAATAGCATTTTATTTATAGAGATTTGTTCTCGTCACTTTTATATTATCTTACATTTCATTTTTACATTATCTTACATTTGTGTGTCTAATTTGATTTTTAATAGCGCTATACATTTGAACCACGAACATATATTTGAAATGGAAATATACCTGCATTAATTTTCGAAAATTAAATACAGGTTTTTACGATAAGAGGGTCGGTGTTAACAATACATATTTTTTTTATCCACATACGCGGTAGTTAATCCAAATAAAATCCTAGGCGCAAGTTAGCTTCTTAAAAAAAAAATTATCCTCGTATAAAACAATAAATCTTTATTATTGCATTATTAAATGTTTAACGACCGCATCGCATAGACGTATCGCATCACGTCTCTAAGACCCATCAACAGCATAGAAAACCACAAATCAATACGTTCATACCATCATGAGAGAAATACTGAGTATTGTTAAATTTAAGTTCTACATAGTTCTTCAAAAAATGTACAAAAAGAGCTCTCGTCCTAAGCCGCCGATGCATTGGCGACTCTTCTGGTGTTGCAAATGTCCAGGCGACGGTGACTGCTTTCCATCATGCAGCCCATCAGCCTTATCGTTAGGTTTAAATATAAAAAAAAACTTCAATCTCGGGACTTCTTCGAAACCTATCTCCATCTGTAGCTCATGCTAATGTGATGTGTAAAGATGTGGGCTAGTGGTGCAAGGGCTACAGAAAATGGTTATGAAAATCTGCCATTAGTAATTCAATACAAGGGGCAATTATATTAGGTGGTGAAATCTTCAGCGTTCAGCTCCGGTGGCCACATCGCCACACCTATCTCAGCATCATAAAAACAGTTTTCAAGCGTTGCTATGTTCTAATTGTAAAGAGTTCACGAAGCATTCCATCTTAGTTATAGGAACTCTTCAGTGTCCAATCTTAGACATTCATTCCTATTTGCGGTTGATCGCAGATGTCTATAGATAGGTAAAGGACGTTAGAGCTTCATGCCCGTTCGCTACAATTAAATCAATTTAAATATCAAATGCAGCTAAAAACACCACAAGTCTTAACCTTTAATCTTAACATTCGGCGCGCGTGGCGACCGCTGGCGGTCGTCACGTACTTATTCAAATAACAATTAGTTGCAGACCGTTCGCGGCTGTGGACGGAATCACAAGTGACGTACGATGCCGGAACTACCGATTGACAATAACAGCTCAATTACCACGCTCAGATTTTATTACAGACGTTTGTTTTATTACGCTTTTTGAGCCGGCTTCGAGGGATTTTGGTTTTGTATTCGTAGAGGAATTATGCATACGTATTCGTTTGTGCGATGTTATTTTATGATTAAGGAAATATTTAAACATGGTTCATGATTTCTATGATAATAGAATCAGTAATGTTTTAAATCAATGTAATTATTAAGAGTCAATCTAAATAAAATTTTTCAGTTGCAGGACCTTTTTTGTGTAAAGTTCATATATACAAAATTATTTATATATAGTAGAAAATTGTTACCTTATAAGAAATTTAATATAATGAAATAAACTTAAGTTAAAATTACGACAATCATCACTTTTAATTTGTATGTTATCAAGAACAATAATTCGAAATGTAAAATACGTTTACAAATCGTTAAACACACTCGAAACAAAACGTTTTTATTTTCTCACATGGCAACTCGGTACGGCTGCGGTTACACATGCGCCGCTCAAAACATTCTGACATATCGTATCTTGACTGATTGGTGGACTCGGCGCCTTAATTAAAAACCCCGTTTTCACATACCTACGGGTTTAATTTCAGAAAATTACCATGCATGTTTACACGTTTTTATTTACCTGTAATACGGTCGAAACTCCCCCGATTCGAGTGTAGAAATATGTTTGAAAAGCGATGGTATCGGCTCCAGGCACACTCGCCTCAGTATCGAATGATCTGTGCATAGGACGATGACATCGACTTCGTTTTCGATAACATTCTCTCGATTTTTTCCTTTTTGGTATTAATTTTCGCCTCGCGATACAAAGATGATACAGGTATAGTCGTGCTTGGGGTACCTTTTTGATTTTGTTGCCAATATGGATGATATTTTCGGCGTAATGCATGTGATGAACTAATTTTAAGTTAATGAACACGATGAAGACAATATTGCGCAGGTCTTTAATATATCTAACTTGAACATTTTGTTCATGTGTAACCTCTGGTTACTTTAAAATTTGTTTATTTAATATCCGTGATATTTATCATTGCTGTTGCATTCGTTGTAAAATCAAACCTAGTTAAAACACGTTTGTAAAAAATGTCTGAGACTGAGCAGTATTCCTTTAAAACACACAAACTTGTCTATGGTCCGCAATGACTGTTACGACATTGCAATAAAAAAAAAATTCCAAACAACCGAATCCGCACCAAATCACACCGTGACACAAGATACGCGACAGCGATGAGAGATGGCACCCGTCACACGTACGAACAAACGGACAAAACCGGGATTAATCGCCCAACAAGCCGGTGTAGTGTTACGCCGTGTACCAGGCTATCATGGGGCGCGGGTGTTCATAAATACCGGCCGCACACCACGCTCGAATTAATGTTCCTATACCGGTTGCTACCAAGTGCGTAGGCGCACTACAGCGCGATTAGCCATTTTTTTTTTGTTTTTAGCAAAATGGTTAATGATGAAAAATGATTCAAGCTTTCGGGGGACTGATAATTAACAAGCTTTTAAAATTATTTTGAAATAACATAAAAAATCTGACACCAAAATATACCAACATTCTACTGGAGTATAACGAAACCTTTCTTAACCATTTCTTAGGAATGACTCTTATATAAAAAAATCGTAATTCCTGAGACTTTAGCGATAAACAGACAGACAGATTTAAGTAAACTAGTTTTACTGTATATGTAGCTATGTTTATTTTGACACTAACATTGCACCATAACAAGGTGTTCCCAAGGTAATCAGGTCAAAAAATTACACACAAAAAGGTGATCATTCTAATTTAGATTAAAAATATTTACTTATATTTAAATTTTGCAAAATTTGATTCAGTTGTTATTTTTTTTATTGAAAATTAACGTTCTCATACATTTCAAAGTAAAATACGCGAAAAATACAAAATATAAGTTGAACATGTTTTAAATTTTAATATCCCTCATATTTTATTTAGATATAAATATCGACAAACAATTTAATTGTATTTATATATATAATAAGCCGTTCCCAAGCATTCTGGTTTAGAAGCTTAGATCAAAGGAGCCATGAGTTATGCACAAAGGTCAAGAATCACAGAATCGTTAACAATCTCGAATCGGATTGACGATAAAATTTATGTCCAACCCATGGGGGGCAGACCTCTGACGGAGTGGACTCTACCTTCGAGAAATATTGCCCATGTTAACGGTTTGCCATAGACCGTATTGAATTATGGTTGCTGTTTTGTGGCTAATTGTAGGTAAAGATAGGTGTTTTATAAGGTTGGAAGTGGGAAATGTGTTCACCCGATAGTAACTGGCCACTGCCGCCCATGCAGTTCACCACCAGACAAGATCAGACTTACCTGAGATTGGGCACAGATGCGTTGATACTTGCTACCCCCGAGGACTTAGTTGGAACGCCTCAGGTTCTAATAGGAATACATCTCGATTATCACACCCTTCAACTCGATGGCTCTGTTTTAGATAGAAATAAGCATGACGGCGGTGCCTTCAGAGTCGAACCCCGGGTTTTACAAACTTGACTGTGACAAAAAAATCAAAATGGCATCTTCAATTTGCTTTTGCAGAATGATTTTATTTACGCAATTAGATTGATCGTTTCTGAAAAAAATGCGGTTTATTGATTCCAATCTTTATTGGCTTGGATTATACTCGCGTGGTAGTAGGTAATACTAAGTAGGTATACAGTTGTGCATCTAGACATCTATATGTAAATTAATAAATGCAGGTGCGGC
>DWPW01000311.1:0-12359 GCA_018252015.1 Astraptes brevicauda
CAGACAGAGTTATTTTCGCATTTATAATATTAATATGGATATTATTGTTAAAATTATCATAATATCCTATAGAACAGAAAACTTGTAAACCTGTTTATAATACTTGTATGAAGCTAATTTTCTAAAGAACCGTACGAGTTTTGACGGAAGTTTTACGGAAAGGTTTGTTCTTTGTAACGACTTTGTAACAATGCTACTTTTTTCTTTGGGGTCCCTTGGGTAAGAAAAGTGAAATGAGAATACACGTGCAACTCAAAAGTTATATATAGAAGAATTGATTTTATTCAGGACACTAGATATCGACGTTGGCTTCGAGTTACTTAAAGCACTATAGCAGCGTATTTCAAACACAAGTTTGTTCTCGGTCACAGTTTACTTAGGAAATCTGCAATTTTAAAAAAATCTTATAGAACTGTCATGATAGACAAACAGACCCGATGGTTGAAACTTAAGCAAAGACTTCGTCAAAGGAATTGCGCAAAGTTCATAGCAATGGCGCCACAAGAAAAATCGAATTAAATAAAGTCAGTGATAGTTTTCTATGCGGAAGCTGAGATTTATTTAACTTTCCAAGTGAAACTTCACTTAGATGTTGAAGTCGGGTGGGAGAAAAAGTTATGAATAGATTGAACTTTGAAGCTAGGAAACAGATGTGTTTTTAACTCTTTGAGTAAGACTTCAGAAGTGGCTCCCATATTAAATTCAATAGCTGATTAATTGAGTTTGTCTTATCTTTTTAGCAAGACTGTAAGGGACGTAATTTAATTTAAAATTGGTTTGGCTTGGCTGCATCGTACCTTTCCATCACTTTATCAAAAAAAAATTCTATCGCACCTGGTATATGTGGTGACTGCAGTTGGTGTTAATGTTATATAGGAAGATGATACTGCCCATTTCCTGGACTTTATGTCTTAATACGAGAAGGTAGAACAGAGATGGCGTCAAAATTCGTAAATTTCAACATTGTTAATCTATAAATATATAAAAAAGTCGTTGAATGAGTTGCTCATTGACTGAATAATCATCGCAGAGCCTAAAATAGTGAATACCATTACCAATTTGGACGACGTGTTAGTTTTATAATGTAGGATATTTTAATAATAAAGGTGGTAAAACATTTTGTACGCCACACCTATTTCTGCCTAATAACAGCAATGTTAACCGCTGCTGTGTCTGAAAGGTATGGTAAGGGGGACATACTTATTCGAGGCGTTACAACAAAGTCCCCAGGGTATACTGTGATCTTATCTGTGGTTGATTACAGATTTCCATGGGCGGCAGTGGCCATTTACCATCAGATGAGCTGCAAGCTCGTTTGTTACTTCCGTAACATAAAAAAAAAAAAATTCATAACCAAGAAAGGGATAAAGTCTTTTTAATGTTTATATAATAGTATTTTAAGTGTAATAGTACATACGCGAACGAAGTCACAGGGAATATTTTACACACAAAGTATATTCAAAATAGTGACGTTAGAATTTATTAAAATTAAAAGTCTGATATTCTCCTCTTTTACGAATTCGGTGCCTTTACTGTTAAATTGTATTATTGTAAATGTTTTTGACATGCGTGCAAATGTCAAAAACAAAAATATTTAAAGTATAAACGATAATGCCGACGAAAGTTATGTTTGTATTTGTCTCCAAATACCTGTACACTTATAAAATTGTATGTATGTATACGTTTAAAATAATAAATCATACTGTACAATTTCAATCACCAATTGAAAGAGTTTACTAAACGTCGTTTTATATTAAATCTACACAGGCATGTTTTTGTTTACTCCAAACATACTATTGTGATTCCTTGAAAGAAGTAAATTACTGACGATTCATATAGTTACATGCGGCCAAATAGTTGTTCAATTTTAGTCTATTAAACGCTGTTAACGTATTGAATGGTTCAATCTAAGCCCTCCCAATTAGGCCGTAATGAACAGTACTAATGTTAGGCCAATCTGAGAGCATGTTCACAATTGTCACAAGATAGCTATCGTTCATGGATGGACGCCAGTAACAGTGATCGAATCTTAACGCAAGTTGCCGCATTCACTGGTCAATGCTGACGACTGACGCTTTAATCAATCAACCCATGCATGTTGACAATGTCGACGGTCGGGGTTAAAACTTGAATTGATGGCCAACCTAAAACTAATTGATTTGTTTTTATTGTGTACATTTTATACTTGTTACAATGGTAGCGGGTAGTACCTATATTCATATTGCAGATGATTAATTGTCTTGTAGACTTAGGGCTATTTAACTTAACATTATTGAAAATATAGCAAAAATATTTATACTAGCTTTTTGGAGAAAAATACAAATTACAATTCAGGCAGACAGTACAATATTCAATTGATTATAATAATTTGATTATTATTATTTTTATGTTATGGAAAAGGCAAACGAGCTTGCAGCCCACCTCATGGTGAGTGTTCTATGCCGCTCATGGACATCTGCAACCAACCCCATACAAGATCACAGTCCCACTCAAGTCCGGCCACAGACGCGTTGCCACCCTTGAGGACCAAGTCGGAACGCCTCGAATAAGTACCTATGTGTCCCTTACCACACCCTTCAAACCAGAACACAGCATTGATTAACACTGCTATTATTAGACAGAAATAGGTGTGGTGGTGGTGCCGCCGGAGTGGAACCACAAAGGGTTCTACCACCTTTAATATCTATAATATAATTTTGTGAAGATAACTTTACCAGTTACTTATATAAATTGGTTCAAAATCAGTATGTTTATCTGATTATAATTACAAACATCTGTGGTCTTCATTTTAAACTTAGTCGATCATAGAATTTCTATGTTTTTTATGTAATTTTATGAATACAAATAAAATGTAAAATAGATTTATGGAGGCAGCTGAGATATAACAAACATCTTATCTTTTCATACTTCTAGTGTTACAAAGTATCAGTAGTTCCACCCTTTTAATGTTTCAAGTTTAATGCTCGGGTTCCTTGGCAAATTGTTCAAGTTACCAACTTCAGTAACTACAAGTTCTCTTTGTAAATAAATCACTTTTACTGAGGTGTAATGTGTTTACTCGAGTTTCCCAATTCTTTTTGTAATTAATATTAATAGACGAAGCTATTTATTACGCTCCTCGACAGGTATAAGGAATAACAAATAATGTTCATAATATAATTATGTTATAGTAACATAAGTAGGTCTGTATGCAAAGGAAGTTTTTTTAATTGTTTGGAAGTAGCAAACTATCATGCAGTGTACTTGATGGTATGTGGCAACTGCCGCCCACGGACATACGTAATCAACTCCAGGTAAGATCAAAGTCCTACATAAGGTTGACCACAGCTGCGTTGCAACCCCTGAGGGCTAAGTTGGAATGCCTCAGACAAGTATTTCTCCCTTACAATACCCTTCAGACCAGAACACAGCAGCGGTTAACACTACTGTTATTAGGCAGAAATAGGTGTGGCGGTGGTGCCACCGGAGTCGAACCACAAAGACAACTGTTTAAGTAAACAGTATCTGATGTGATGAATTAATAGAATATCTCCTTAATCGATGAGTGGTGTAATATCGACTACCCGCATAAGCGGTTTAAGTGTGAGGTCTAAGCATATCTTATAAGTATTATTCACGTCAAAAATAACATAATGATACTGCTTTTAAGGTGCATAAAACCATCATAAGGGAGTCGTAGGCCTGAGTGTTTTTATATGTTTTCAAATATGTATGTCAACATATTTCCGCCTCGCAGCTGGGGACTAATTCACTATAAGTGTTGAAGAGAGTCAAAGTCTACTACGCTCACAAAATGTAAACTGATAGATTTCTAAGGACTTGCATTTTTTTCATACAGAACTATCAGTCATGTTACTATTAAGTTAAACCAAATAGCGGTTATTTGCCAATACACTTATAACTTAAAATTCTACACCCGGACCCCAGTTGCAGATCGTTAAACCTAGACTCAATAGTTTCTCTTACTATTTACTGAGAATTATTCTGATGAATATAATTTGTAAACAGTTGACCACCGTGCAGTACACGGCAACGGCTCAGCACACCACCACCACGAGCTCTGCACCGAGCGGCCGCCGCCGTTCCGGAGGGAGACCCATGCCTAGTCGCTGCGACCCCGAAGACGTCTCTGAAGCACCTACCAAGATCATTAGTAAGTTGACATTGGATATTGCTCTCGATAGGCTGAAAGTGTCGTGCCCCCCTTTTTTTTTCTTTATGTTACAGAAGTAGCAAACGAGCATACAGTCCATCTGATGGTAAATGGCCACTGCCGCCCATGGACATCTGTAGACAAGCCCAGATGAGATCACAGTCTTATCTGAGGTCGGTTATAGATGCGTTGCTGCCGTTGTCGAAGGCGATTAAGTGATAAAATCCACTAGAAGGGCAGGAGCGTCTTTTATTGGTGACTATTCCGAATAAGCCCCTTAGAGGAGGCATATGTGGAGCAGAGGCCCGTAAAAGGCTGATGGATGACTCCTCCAACACGCTTATATTCCACTGCAGTGAACGGTCTTTCCCCAAGACTAAAGATACAATTAAGATTATCCTAACATCCAGCTAAAACCATCGTTGTTCCAATGATTCATGGATTCTAAGGACGAAGTCAGTGGCTACCCTACCGCGTATTGGAATTGTTCATGCTGCCTGTAAGATCGGGAACAGGGCTTATTGATTGTTTTAAGTGTCAACCGACACAGGCTTCAAATATAAAGTAAACACTTTCAATATTTAAAAAACCTACATGAATTCAGACAAAGTATAATCATGAACCACTGGAATAGAAGAACATCTTATTTTATTTCTATTCGAAATAATATTAAGTGTTTTATTTCCTAGTTAAGATTTATGCGAAAGAATGTATCTCATATAGTAGGTAGCTAATATATTGTTACGAGTATATTGTAGGCATCTATACCGCAACTTGTAGGTAGGTATGTTACTCAATTATCGTAGGTCCTTTCCATCTTGGATTCCGTCTTTTCGGGTTATTCGCAGGGGAACAAAATCCTTTAATAGCCGGATCGAACTAAATCATCGTTTTCAGAAGTCGCCAACACGTCGATTTCTTTAAATTTCATAAATCCTATCTATTTCAGTATTATATTATATCGCATTATTCTTCAATATATATTTGTTAAGATAATATTCGTGATGAATAACTCACGTAAACTATTGCGGGATCATTTTTCTTCACCAGAAGGATATTCTTTTCTTACCTACATTAGGTGGCCACGTTTTCAGTGTCTGCGCACGTTTCTACATCCGGCACGTAGGATCATCATAAAATTCATGACTCGCATTACGATTTTGTCTACTGGCCCGTTGCCTGGTCTTTCTTGTATTATTTAGGTTTAGCTGGTACTTGTCTGATTTCTAATAAACTCATATTTGTCAAAAATTATGCCTCATTTTACTACATCGACTACTACTCGACAGTTCTTGTGCATTTAGCTTACATTTTGGAAATCACCTACCTCATGACTCTAAATTTAATAAAGCTCTTTCTTAAACGATGTTTGTTTAAACTTTCGCCTTCTAAACGACACTCCCATTCTCTTCAAATTCGCGTTGATAGTGTACCTACTATCTAGTGGATAAACCACTCATCAAAATTTCGATAAAGACAAATTACTAGGACTAATTTTAATAATAATAAATGACAAGAACTTATAACGGGCATGAATTACTTGAATTCTGTATATTAAGGTGCATAAATAATAATACATAAATAAATGAACTTGTACATGAGTGCACAATTAGAAAATACTTTTTATTACAAGTACCTAAACTTGCACTAATAGTGTACTGTAGGCGGTGAAAAACGTAGTTTTAGTATTTAAGTATTTCACGCGAATGCAGAGATTTGATGCTAGAGTTCAAACCATGATTGAATTAGGAAACTTGTATGTAGATCATTTGTCTAATTAGTGTTAGTTAAAGTCACGTCGAAGTTACCGATATGCATTGGAATGTTCAAAGTGAATTTGATTATGGATACCTACTTCAGCACTTGGCAGTCCAGAGGACTAATTTGGAATATCTTAAGTTTTGGTATAAAAAGCTTAGTTATTACAATATTGTTTTTAATTGATACCTACTGAATTCATTAAAATGCTGGTATTGTTCCTTAATTGAAGTAAAAAATGAGTGAGTACTTTTTAACGTCCCAGAATTGAACAATGAATTATAAAGAACCTTGGATGTATTCCCGTGTTCGGTTTTTAACACAAATAGGATTTTTTCTAAGTATATTTTGAAGCAGGTCCAATTATATTGTAGCCCAGGTTAATAAGACAAAACTTCCCGCGGGCAAAAAGACCATAAATCAAGCCAACTCCGCCCAAGTGTTTTCATAAAATTAATACTTTCCAAGGATCAAATTTGGACAATGTTTCTTCTTTATTTAGGGCAATACAACATAAGGCGGCCCAAATTAACTTTGCGAGTTTCAATCGATTTTCATTTTACCTGAGACGTACCAATTGTTTGATGTTTGACCAAACATCAAACAATTGGTAAATCTATTTCAGAAAACCTTGTCATCTTACCGATAGCGGGTAGAACGTAGTAAATAATTCTAATATTACGGACAGAATAAACACCCGATTAGTTTACGTGATTCGAACAGTTGTTGCCTCATGAGTTATGCAGCACTGATTGCCATAAGCCCTACTTATTTTGTGTTTGGTAAAAAGTTAATTTTCCTTTCATATTATAGCAGACCTGCCATTGAATTCATAATGTAATAATAACAGCTGTTTACTTTGTTGTGCTGCAAGTAGCATGCCACGTTGTTAATTTATGTACCTTCAAAAGTATATATTGAACCAACATTCAATGACCCATTAGAAAAGCGGTATTGAATATTCTTCAGACATTCCTTGGATTCCTTAAGAAACGTATTAAAAATATTCAAAAATAAATAAATCTGTATGTTCGATTGCTAAATATAAATATATACATAATAAAATATAAAATGCAGAAAATAAAACAAATACTGTTTGGAAAATAATAAATGTCCAGACAGGTAATTGCAAATAAGGGAATAATATCACTTAAAAAAGAGGAAAATCTGATCACCTCGGCTAAAGAAGTCGCACAAGAACTTGAGTCATTTTGCTCGAATATTCCTTCTAAAACTACACAATATTTAAAATCATACTCAATTCAAGTGAAAAACTTTTTTTTAATAATTTTAAGCAATGTATCATAAAATTTAGGTTTAAACATGTAAAAAATAAAGATATACTTAACGTATTTTAAGAATTAACACAGTGGTAATTAAGCCTGGTAATTTGTTGTGGCACATTACCCGATAGCATCAAATTGATCAAAGAAATAAAAATAATCTCGCGATACCTAAATATGGGTTGTGTAAGGTGGCTAAATCTTTCTTGGGCGACTGCATTCGCTTCAGCAATAAATACCGGACCATATCACAAATCTCACAGAAAATAAATTTAAACAGGTCATTAAATTGGTATTAAATAAGGTAAATTGGTTTCGTAATTAAACTATTTTTTTAAATGTGTGTTATGGAGTTTCTTTCACCGCTTCTTCTCCATAACTCATCACCTTGCGAAGTGGTGGTAGATTTTTTTGACATTCAAAAAGAATTCTGTAACTTTGAATATAATATTTCTGATTTTGATTTTGATTTTTGAGTTTTAAAGAAATAAAAAAGACTATACGCAGAATATACCTTTAATTGGTTTAGGTATGTACCTAAACTCCCTAATCCCAAAACGTAGAAAAGTCAGCTTTAAATAAACCACATTTTCAAGATCATTTTTCTATTAAACTAATATCAACTGATCTAAATTGACTTCTAAAAATTAAACTTAAATAAAATAAACTAGAATTAACTAAATATAAACAAGGCTCGTAAAAATAAACTTAAATATTCAATAAAATAAGACTTATAAATTATATACGTCATCCAAAACTCCAGTCTGTGGCATAGTGCCCAGAACGCTGGCAGCATTTCCTCGCTGAACAGCGAGGCAGATTTTTTAAAGCAACTATCACAGCAGATCTTCATGTCGCTGCGCATATCAGAGGGATGTGAAAAAAACAGCTTGAACTGATCTAAATTCAATTACAAATTGTTAATGTTAAGTTAAAATACAACTATGAAATATCATTATTCCAGATCGTACAATAAAGTTATTCTAATAACGGATTTTGCCTAAAATAAATCAGATAATTAATTACTAAAACTTTCTCCAGTAGGTATCTGAAAGTAATTTCAGAGATATAAGTTACCGTTCCAATTACCAAAGCTAAAGCTCTATTACAATGAAATTACTAGGCTTTTATTCCGTCTTCAGATTGAGGCATAGTTAATTGATTTCACCAGCACTTAATTCTAATTTAGCCAATTCATTAAATTACCGAAGGTCATCAGAGTTCCTAATAGACATGTTTTTATCAATTAAGCAATCAATGTAAATAACATTGACTTGATGTTATAGAATGAACTCGGGCCATGGATGAAATTTTTATTTGGCCGCATTGGTATATTTTACTATCAATGTTTGGCCGTATACTTTGCTTTGTCAAGGTATGATTGGTTGAATACGAAAATGGTTACTTTAATCATTATATTTACTATCGTAAAATATATATGTTTTTTTCTTGTTTATTAAGTATATTTTATTATTGCGAACGAACCAACTCATTTATTATCCAGAGACATTCTGCGACAATAATATTGGCCTTTTTAACCGAATAATTGCGCGTAATATTCTTCGTGGGCTTTACTAAGCCGTCCGCAGAGATCACCGGTTCCCATATAATTGACTTATTACGACTCCGTTCTTACGCATCATATGAAATTGTCCCTAGTGGCGTAATCTAAATAAATACTTAGATTCAATATTCATTATAAATAATTTATACGTCGCTATCATTCAATTACCTGCAATAAAGTGGGAAGAAGTTGTCATGAAAAAATCCCGATGTTTTATAAATTAATGCCACAGTGAATTATAAATAGGAACTTTAGATTCAAGTTCTATAACGATCACTGATTTATGATTTTATGTTTATTTTAAATATAGGAGCCTTTAAAAGCTTGCAAGCCTTTAAACGCATAACTACAACCATAGTGGTATATCCATGCCTACAACGCATTCTGTCGGAGAAGACCTATTAATCGTAGTCCCTATTGTTGCTTAACCGACATTTTACAGTTAAAAAAATCTAATTTAAATTATACAGCTCGTTTCAGGGTTACCATTTAGTGTAACTTTTGTACTTAAATCATGACAAACTTAATATCTTATTTGTACACGTCAGATTTAAGAGTAGTATTGTCTCGTAGGTTGTCACATAGTTTTAATAGTTTCGTACCCATTAAAAAAAAGACTTATCAATAAAATTTCTAAGTGTTCTCGTTATTTCGATTTGATGTTTCGCAGTTTCTCTCGAAAGTTGCTCGTGTATTTCCAGCATTTCCCAGTTTTGAACAGCACAACTCGCGTATTTTTTCTGATTAAAAACTTTCGCTCTGCCGGCAAATCGCGGTGGAATTACGTAGTGGGTCACGGATAACGAGACCATACGAGTCATTTTTAACAGGATTGTCCCATTATAACATTATTTAACGGGACTGTTCTGTTCATAGTACTATTTATCGCATCTTCACTCTTACCTAAACTTAAACGACATAAATTCTACATTTACAAACACAATATATTGTTTTGTCATGTTCTAGAACTATATTTTCACGAACTGATACAAACAACGTAGCGTAAAGTCCCTTCCCACGACTGTGAATTTGTCATTCTAAAGTAGGTAATATTACGAAGTATGGGAAGCTGTCATAAGATTATATAAAACTACCCTGGGATTTTATCCGCATTTAAAAACCAACCGCAACATACAACGTAAAGTTATGGTAACAGCTCTTTTAACTTCAAAACAAAAGATATATTTAAATTATTTAATTAAACCGTAAGCTTCCAGTTTGAGAATATAAAAAATAGGCTAGTCCTATATCAGCCTTACGCGGCCATGTTTAATTCAGTTTGGAACTTAACAAGGGACTTATTATTTATTTATGGCATTTAGTTATCCTACCGCCAGAGGTCTGCTAACCCAGGCCCAATGGAAAACCATATTATAGCAAGGTATAAGTACCACAAATAAATAATAAGATTTTTGCCTATTTTATTATTAAGAATAAAATATTAAACTTACAGCTATATAAACTCTACGGTTTGTTATTATACGTAGCCATATTACATGAAATAAATAATAATAATTATGATTATATTTATGTTACTAATAATTTAAAATGTTTATTCAGTAAAACCAACTATTATTAATATTATATGTTCATATATACAAACAAAAAGTAATATTAAAACGAAAATAAATCTAAAATTTAACGATCAATAGTTATTACAAATAAAATAAACAATCTAAAACAACGTGTTGTCCATTTTAAAACTAAATCGAACCTAAGTTTTGGAGTTATTTAGCTGCTACGTCTGAACTGAAGAACATTGCAAAGCAAATCTGTAAACAATCTGCTTTGAAGAGAATATTTTGAACTTACTATCAAACATTTATTGCAATAATGTGTACAAGAAGTCGTACTATTTCAGTTGTTCTTCACTCTTCGCCGGACTTGAGAAATTACTTCTCAGTTTTACAGCATCCGCTTTCGTTATTTCAATTTGTAAATTACGCTCACTTTTATTTTTCACTAGACACCTATTTTCGTTGTCTATTGAATAAAAAGAATGGTTCTCTTAATTTATAAATAAAATGTTTAAGTATGCTTATACACTTGTATGATACAGAAACACATTTCAAAGCACTTACTATATCAGAGTTCCTGAAATCTAGTGCCGTATGGTTTCGATCTTGCATGAGTCCTAGAAGTCGGGATTAAGGGGCAAAAATCAGCAAATGGCCAGCAGTGTCTTCCTTTATAACATATTCTACAGTTAACAACAAGCTATTTCAATGTTATTATAAAAATATGACATACATTTTTACTAAGTATAAAACTAAGTCGCTGTCCGTCTGTTTATCCATGTTCTCCTCCTAAACAACGCAACGGTTTTTATACGGTTTTTACTGATAGAAATAACTACTAAATTTATTTTAAAGACAGTCAGTGTTTATTGTACTTATTGAAATTTAAATATCGGTGTGATAATTATTAACAACGCGGTTGTAATCGCGGGCTATCATTGTATAAATAATATACGGGTAGAAATCTGTAGGGTCGTTATATATATACATGGATTTAACTGTGATGTACAGAGAATTACAAGCATTCATATCCAATTATGTTAATAGTTACTCTTTTTGCGAGGAAAAAATATATTTTCAATGGCTAATACAACTGATTGTTATTTATTACGTACACCCATATTAAATAGCTGCCGGCAATATTTGTTTTTCCTATGAATGTTCAATTAGCGATATTGAAAGGCAACAAATGTACAGAGCTGTTCATTTAATAAAGGATAGAAGAATAATGGTACCAGATAACTGACAAGCAACGAAATAAACGATAAAAACATCAATCTGCAATCAATAGAAAAGCCTTTTATTAATCTACTTGGGTTGTATTCCTTCATATGAACTGCGCTTGTTGGCGATTCAGCTGAAAACGGAAAAACGAATAGTGAAACGGTCTTTCTTCTAACAATCAATAAATTATTATGAAATGAATTGTTCAAAATAGTTTGTGTTACGGTCATACATTGCATACGTAGAACAGAAACACAAAAATTCACGTATTATGTATTTGAGGCATTTAGATACCACGGCCGCCTTAAATCGACTGACGCACCCAATAAATCCATATTAACGTTTAATTCATCAATTCATAGTGGATTTCTATCTATTAACACCTATTTCTGACTAATGACAACTTTGTTAACGCTGCTTTTGGTTTGAAAAGCTTGTAAGGGAGACAATATGCTTATCCAAAGAGTTCCTACTACGTGCTCAGGGGTAACACATCTGTGGCCGACCTTAGAAAGGACTATGATCTTATTTGGAGTAAATTACATAATTATAATTATATGACTGTTGTTCATGGGCGGCGGTGGCCACGTTCTATCAGGTGTACAATATCATTTAAATTACATGTACCTTATCTAATAAGATAGGTAGCATCTTGGATAGAAGATACAGTATTAAATGTATATTTACTCCATTCAAGAAGCTTGCGGCCTATCTTCGTTCTCCCAAAGATGCTATTCCATACCAGTGCCCCGGGGTTTATAAAGTTGACTGTAGCTGTGGTAGCTCATATATTGGGCAGACAAAACGAACCATAGCACAACGCATTAAAGAACATATTAGCGCAGTCAAAAACAACGACC
>DWPW01000312.1:0-12355 GCA_018252015.1 Astraptes brevicauda
ACCTTAAGTAGGACTGTGATCTTATCTGGGGTCGATAACAGATGTCCATGGGCGGCAGTGGCACTTACCATTATGTGGGCTGCATGCTCGTTTGCTACTTTTATAACATAAAAAAATGGTTTATAAGTTAAAATACTTGGATATAATAATATTAATTAAAATACCTTTTCTTCAAGACCTTGTTTCTGCTTCTCCATGGGTTTATTTACCTCACTTAGTTTTTGATGGTTTACAACGTCTGTTGTATTAGTATTTGTTTGATCTTTCGGCTTTATTCCCATAAAATCAAAATTTTTTATTTCCGTCCAATTTAATTGAGGCGTTGGAAGTAAGGCTGGCTTGGCTGGTTTATTTTCGTCAGTCTTTTTTAAACAAAAATTGATCGGGCCGTCATTAGTAGTGGGTTGTTTAGTGATGGCAAAAACACTTGTCGTAGCTTTTTGTTCGCCGAAAGAAACAACAATCGCGGTTTGATTCGCAGGAATACCAAAATTGAATTTCTGAGTGCTTGGTGTTTCAAACAAATTAGTAACTTGATTTTTTGTTTTCGAATCAGCATTGACAATGCCGAAATTGTATTTGATTGTCTTTGTGGTAGCATCTGCATTTTTATGATTATTACAGGCACTACAAACTTCTATTTTTTCATCATTTCGAACAAAACATTGACTACATTCCCAAGATCCCTTTTTAGGCTTAAATTGGTCCCCCCAACCCGAAGCTACAGGCACAGTTGAATCTTTCTTGGTAGCAAGGCTGCTTTGTGTTTGTCCGGGTATACCAAACATCATTGGCAGATTTTTTGATGCAAGTTTATTATCGTTTATTGGTACAGATGAATCTTTTGGAATATTACAGGCACTACATACTTCTTTACCTGGTTCATTCCGTACCATACATGATTTACATTCCCAAGAACCAGGTTTTGGCTTGAACTTATCTCCAAAACCAAAACTGTAAGATACAGGTATTGTACTTTTGCTGGCACTAGTGCTTCCCTTAGGCTTTGGTTGTTCACAACAAGCACACTGCTCGAAGTTCTCAAGATTATTTGTGTAACATACTTCACAATGCCAAGAACCAGGCTTTGGTTTAAACTTATCTCCAAAGCCACTTTGTGTAACCTTCGCTGCATTTTGTTCCTCTTTAACGGTTTTGGACTCATCTTTTATTTTAGATTGAGCAGATTTGACAGCAGAAATAAAATTGTCGCATGTTTGTACAGTTTTGAAACGTAAACAAAATGTTTCCGCTACTAATTCACCATCAGAAAAATCTTTAGCGCACCATGTTACGGCTTTATCTACACTGGGCATTTTTTGGAAAACCATCTCTTTGGTTACAGAATGATTACAGCATACTTTCATTATTTGTTCTCTACGCATCAGTAATCTTAATTTCTGAACATTATCTTTGTGTACAAGTAACTTGATATTTCCTAGGCCCCGCTCTTTCCATTCCTTGCCAGTAGCATCAAACCGTAAGAGTTTCGCTCTATGTTCAAATAAAATAATTTCATCCTCTTCTCCTGTCTTTTGATTTACCAATGCCGGTAACGGAATTACGGGCTTAAATTCTACTGTCGGTTCAAATTCTTCAACAACATCTGAAGTATTTAGTTTATTTGGTTCAGTTTTAACGGGTTCAGTAGTTGTGTTTTGATTGGATGGTGCATTCAATAGATTAGCAAATACAGAGTTCGTTACAAATGGGGAGTTTGTAGTTGTTTTAAATGTTAATCCACCAAATATATTGGTCTTACTTGGCGCAGTTTCAACTGTCTTTTGTGCGGAATTATCACTTTCAGATACAGGCTTGAATGAAGGTGTACTACTAAAAGTGAAACCACCCATTACAGTTTTATTGGTATCAGGAGTAATATTTTTGTTTGGCGTTGATGTTATATTGGAAGTTGATTTAATTTCCTTTGTTTCTTCATTTGATTTGACACTACTATGATTTTGTTTGCTTTGTTGTTTTGAGGCCTCAAGACGAGCATTTTCGAAAACATCATAAAACTGCTTAGCTATTTCTGCCGTTTTAAACCTGATACAGAATTTTTCCAAAATAACTGTTTCTTCGGCGAAATCATTTGCAACCCAAAAGTAAGCTTTAGTTTCATTTTTCATTGGCAGAATCTCCATTTCCGCCGAAATAATGTGGTTAGCGCAAATTTTATGAATCTGCTCTCTCCTCATAAGAACTCGTACTTTGCCCGTTACCTTATGCTTAAGTAATTTCATCTCCCCAAGTCCCCTCTCTTTCCATTGCTTATCACTGAATCGGAACAATTTTGCCCTGGAACTGAATATAACTGTTTCATCTTCTTCACCAGTAGTTATTTTCACTTCTGCTGGGAGTGGTATAATTGGTTTAAAATCAGGGCAAGGATCATAGTTTTCTATTGATGTGTTGCTCTTTTCAGATAGAGTTCTTGACTTATTTAAACTGTTATTCGGTGATGGTCCTGTGAAAATTCCATCAACAATGATTTTGGAGATTTCAGCTTGATTCATTACAGTGGAATGATTCCAACTAGGAAAACTTGCGGCAGTCGTTGTTACTGGGGGTGCAACTGCAGTTTTATTTCCAGCACTAGGAAAGCCGAATACTGAAGAAGCTGTTACTGTCTTTGAGTCATTTGCTGGGGGCATTGGTATTTGGTAATTATGGGGACTTCCCTTAATATGTTTTGGTGGAATTGTTACACTAAGTATTGGAGCAGGAGCGGACGTGCATGCCGGAAGAGGGTCCGAAGAGGTTATAACCACATTGACTGGTAATCGCGATGTATCTTTTGTCTCTACACTTGGTGCCGTTTTTGATTTTGGTACTGTTACTTTAGTAGGAGCCGAAGTGACTACAGGAACAGATATTGAAGACACAGCAGGGATAGGTACGGTTGGCACTGCAGGAACTGCTGGCACTGTAGGCACAGTTGGCATTGTCGCTCCAACAAGATGAGAAACGTCTAGGTACATTTGATCAGGTGTAGTATATACACCAGGATAATTAGCTTGAGATCTAGTGGGATCAAATATTTGAGGAGCCCCAGGAACTGCTGACACTTGAGGAAACTGAGAATATTGGTTGTATAAATTATAGAAATTTTGTCCATATAATTGATATGGGTTAGTGGCAACTGGAAAAGGGGGTACTAGGCGTTGAGCAAATTGAGGCATGACATGAGAAGGTCCAAAAGGTAATTGTGCTCCAAATCCAGCTACATTATCATTTGTCCTATATTCCTCGTCTATATTGTAGAGGTCACTTTCATCTATTGTCTGTTCAGAAGATGTCTTTTTTAATTTTGAAACTTCCTTTTTTAATTCAGCTATCTGCTTTTTTAAATCGCCGACATCCTTACATTCATTTTTACATTCTTCGATTTGGTCTTTTACTTGATCTACAGAAATTTTAAGAAGTTTAAATTGTTCAGTAGTATTTTGAATGTTTGAGTTGATTGTACTTATTATTTGATTACCCAATTTACGATTCTCGTCAAACCATTCTTTTGTTTGCTCCATGAAGTCATTAATAGTTGTGTCTTTTTTCTGCAATACTTTAATTTGTTTTTCTATCCTTTCCAACATTTGATGATCAATTGCACTATTTTCGAGTATTTGCGTATCTACAGCTGTGCGATAATTGGTAGTGTTCGCAGTGACGTATTTTTTTGGTGGTTTAGGAGTAGAACTCACATTTTGTTTATGATAAAAATTTGAATTGGATCTTAATGATATGAATTCATTTCCACCTAAAGATTCATTTTCATCAGACGAATATACATTTAATGCAGAATTAGATATATCTGGATCTACTTTGTTCATACAACATTCAATATCTTCAATCAATTCTTGAATATTCAAATACAAAGGACTGTCTTTGTAAGATATATCTGTTTCTTTAAGTTTCTCTAAAGCTTTGTATGCATAATTTTTGGCTTTGTTTAATAAGATGACATATTTCATTTCTGAATCTACATCTTTGGACATTTTCTTTTCATCAAATGCTATTTTCTTGTAAGTTTCACTCAGATAATAACAAGCATTTGGTGATCTTAAGCTGGATAGTAACTCTATTGCTTTCTCATATTCACCATCATTAAGATTTGCTGTGGCTACAAATATTTTGCATTCTTCTATCAACGCGTTCAATTCCTTTGTATCCAAGTCTTTGTAAGTACAATCAAATAATCTCCTTTCAGGCATTTTTAAAATGACTTTACTTTTAACTTTTTCCAGAAGGTTAATAGCGGAGGTATAATATAAGCGAGCTCTAGTTTCTAAACTGTTTTTTACATCCACTACAGTACATTGTTTGGCTTGTTCATTAAATATTCCACCTAGAATACAAAGCAGCTTTGGGTCCAGACCATGATTATCAATGCACCTAATTATTTCAATACCATTGCTTAAAGTGGAATGTATGCCTGTTAAATCAGCGCCTAATTCTTTCTGACTGTATTTATAAGCACAATCCCACCATTTCATTTGTGGAAGGGAGCACATCAAATCCATAATGTTTGCAGGAAGTACACAGGGCTTGCCAGCATTATGTATGGTCATTTGATTGCTTTTGTTTTGAGTTGTCAATGTAGCACAATAGAGGAATGCTAAAATATCCAATTTGTTTAAACTTTCGACTCCATAATTGCTTGAAGTTGAAATTAACATGTCAAATAAGGAACATTTGAATTTGGCAAAATTCTTGTAATTGTTTAATATCCATACAAAATGGTGCAGAGAGTTGGGATATTCTCTTTGTGCATTTTCATCATAAGCTTCAACTTCATGTCTTCTTGGCAATCTAAGGGCTGGAGCATTGAATGTGTTTGACATAAGGTGTGACAATTTATTTTTAGCTAACTGATCTCTTCCTGGAAATACCATTTCATATATTTTGTCTCTCCAGTGAGCACCAGCACAAAATTGTGAAATGTGGTCTAAAAACACTTGACTATTTTCTTGCATATTTGATAGTAGATAATGACCAGATTGGGAGCATCTGTATGATCCCCCTATATACCATCGGTGTACTGCATTCTGCTGCTTTTTAGGAGCATGCATCAGCCAATTTACTTTAGGGTCCAGTGGTACTATTTGCCAAGCAATTAACATTAATGGTCCAGCAAATTTTGTTGCATCACGCCAGCTTAACTGATTTTTCTTTGCCTTTTTCAACAAATAAGTAGCAGTGTGAAATGCTAGTTGTCCTCGATGATGTTGTGTTAGGCTTGAATGAAATTCTCCAAATCCGGGTGGTGGTCCTATTTTAGTTACACTTTCTAGTGCCTGATCATAGGCACATAATAGGTCATTTGACTCGACTAAACTTTTTGAAGATCCATTGGGTACTTCAGTTAAGCTTAAAACACAAATTCGTTCTTTGACTGTTAATAAAAGCAACTGATACAGCCAGTCATTGGTGTTGAGTGAATTGTGTTTAAGGATTTCAGAAAGTGTGTCATACCAAGTATAATTGTTTAAAAAAATTTGTTCATCAAATTCTATGTTGCAGCTATGATCAAATGCTTCTCTAATTTGATTGGAAAGTAAATAATGTTTGAGGAGCCGTGTGTGAAGTATTGCATCTTTGGGCCTCACAGCAAGTTCAGCTTTTAAAAATTTAACTAAACTTTCAGAGTCAGGATTGGTTGTAGTGAGAAGACGTTCACGCAGTTTAAATGTTATTGGATGCCTTGGAAATGTGGCTTCTGCTTTCTCGCACCAGTACTTGGAACGTCCAGGGTCTATCTCAACTTCATCATCAGCAAGAAGCTCGCATACTGAAAATTATTTCAAATGAGTCTAATATTCAAATGAATATAAAAGGGTGCATTCCAATAATGCAGAAATTCACTAAATAAATCTCAAATTTATTATCTTGCCATGTGTAGTAGTGTTATGACAGAGAGATATACAATGTGATGAGAGGATAACAACAATCTTTTAAAAAGCTGGATTTATGAACAAAACTCTCTTAGAATTAAGGTTTCTAACATTGCAATACAATTTATAGAAAAAAGTTGCACAAAAGTGTTTAGTAAAATCATGACAATTTTTATAATGAAGCATGTATAGGAAAATTACTTTCAAGACAATTATATATTTATATTTATATAATGCATAAAAGTGAAGTGAACCAGTTTGTGCAGCCATCACATGCCTTTTATCTCACATCAATTGCATTGATAAAAGTAACATTGAAAGTGCCATGTCATGTCAATTTATTATTTCTCAATTGTTTATTGAATTTATTTCACTTTTTAGTGTTTACAGTGTTATAATTTGTTGAATATAATAATTGTTACTTGATATAAAATGTATAGAATAAACATAAGATACAATGGATAGGCCTTAGATGGAATTTCATTATCATTAAAATTAACCAGATGAAAGTGAAAATGAGGAAGGTGTTAAAGCAATTAATGATAAAAATATTAAATACCTAAATATGAGGCAGTAATATTAAATACGAGCCTATTATTAAAATTATGTAGATATTATCTGTTTATTTATGTGTTGTTGTTGCACTACTACAAGTGCAAAAACATCTCCAAGCTAATTTTACTATACATATAATTTAACTATACATAAGTGAGATGTCATTGCAAAAAGTGTATTAAAAATCTGGCATTTCTTTTTTATTCCAAATATATACAATAAAATACAATATTTTGACATATAAATTGTTTTAGTATTAAAAGTAGGATGAGGAAAATATGAAAAGATTATTTTGTGCTTGTTTGTTTACAATTTAAGACAAATAAAAAAAGCGTCATCAATGTCTCTTGAGTAAAATATCATCATTTTAAATTCTATATATGGTCCCACACTTAATAATGTCAAGAAGTGAATATATTTCAGCTATTGTAAGTTTTAACCTAACATCATAACCTCAACATTAGATGACATATTGCTAGCTACTCAACAAAAATATAAGTAGGTATGTATACTCACTGTCCAGAATGGTGCTGGTTTGTGTCGGATCTATATCGAGAGACAAATTGTAGTGCTCAAGGGCTTTCTCCTTTTGTCCCATTTTCTGTAACGCCAAGCCGAGAAGCTTGTGTGCTGCAGCATTGTTGTCCTTTTGAGTAAGATATTGTTCAACGTATTTTTGGCAACTTGCGTAGTCGCCCACTTCGAAATACAGCCTTGCTATGGAGTACGCTCTCGTTTGAAACTGGAAAATAAGTTTTATTTGTAGAAAATACAATGAACGTCGAAACCGTACGCATACTCGAAATTAGAAAATTCACGCTCACCTCTTTCAGTGGTAGTTTCGATGTTAAATTTTGCACGTGTTTATCGACGTCCTTCTTATTTCTATACATTTTTAACACCAAGTAACTAAATTGAATTATTTAAAGGTACAACAACCAAGTTACGCGATACACATGGAATACAAAACGGCAAACAGCGATGGACTTCGTCATAATTCTTCAAGAGATAAGCTCAAAAGACAAGATTTTTTTACTTGTGTGTTGCCAGTACCTTATTCGTTTTTAACTCATTACTGAATGAATTTATTTACACTGATATACAGGGTTTCCGGTGATCGGAGTCGGAGCCTTTAATGGTGTAAAAACAGCGAATTTTATTAAAATATCACCAATTATTTTTATTTATTCCTAACCATTCTGGAATGGCAGCCATTATAATTATTATGTTATTAGAGTGCGACCGGCAACCGTGTGTTTTGATTGAAAAATATCTACCAAAGTAGAAGTCCTACAAAATTTAAACATGTCTTATGTGATAGTCTAATATTTGCACAATAAATTGATGTTAAATACTGTGACTAAATATTTTCACAAGTGTTTGTGTAATTTTATTATATATACAAAAATATTTTGAGGTTGTCGTGATATTTTGTATTTATCTTTTACACCGTTTCTAAATTAATGTAATGAAAATATTTAATTACTTATTTATTTATGAAATATAAACATCGTATTTGGCGAATTTTTTGTAATACTATAGAATTTTCCAAAGGATTTTCTAAAAACAATATTTTAATTACTTTGGTTTACATAAGATATATAAAAATGTTTTCCTTAATTTGAGGCAAAGTTGATGTCTGGGCAATATTTTAGTCCCCTTTTTTTAGTTATATTGTTGGTATATCAAATTTGTTATTTATGTTGGTAGCACTGGAGAATTTTAAAAAAACGTTATTACCACAGATAGTAAAAGTTGCAAATCACTTAAATGTAGCATAGAGTATAAAGAAATTTGAATATACACATCTTAAATCAAAATTAGCTAAAAAATAGTTGTGTATTTTTCAAATACAGCTTTTTGTTACTAAAGTATAATGATTGGATTCGTTAGCTTAGAGGAATCTAAGTTGCATTCTGTGTTCTGTTCGATTACGCTCCAGTAGTCAATTGCAAAGTCCATGATGGCCTTGGGCGTTAAATTTGTAAGTGGAACGCACACGCTCTAGTAATGCCAAACCTAAAAAAAAAAACATTTTAAGGCACATTAGAGCAGACCGTATTGCAACACACATTTTTATGAACTATCACTTGTTATAGGCGGGCCGCATCGCAAAGTCAAACGACACGTCGGCGGATTGCTTGTCGGGCGTATTTTTATGGCGTTGTGATGCGACTCGACTCAGTGAGGTTGACAAGATGCAGTATACAGCAGTATTTGCTCCTTGTTATATGCAATGAATTAGGACGTAGACTCGTACTTCCTACAACCTAGTTAATTATTATGGTCATTTATTTTAAATAATGTACTCCTATGTGCTTTGGCGCAATTATACGATGTGTTGAGCTGCAGCCTGCCGCGACTTTAGTATGCACCAGGGGTCAGGCTTAAGCCATCTATTTTACCTCAAGCAAAGTGCCCACCATGCTTGTGCCAACAATGACGATATCTATATAGAAGAGTGATTACTCGCGACGTAGGACTGCGGTCCATGAATGGAACAATCGAATCATAAAGCGGCCGTTCATAACGTTGTGGGCTGTAACTGGAATGCGCAAGTTAAAGTATAATACCATAAAACCGTCGTTTGTAAAAAGAAATTACGTTAAGCCTTTGTTTAAACTGAATCTGTCGCTACCTACTTCACGATTTTTAATAGGAATTTGGTGACGAAATAATGATACAGGGTTTGTTGTTAATTTAATAGCTCCTGGATTTCTTTGTAGTTAGCAACACTGCGAAAGTGTCGAAACATTGAAAGTTGTCAACTCGTCAAGGGTGACATAAAACTCATAATTGTCATTTGTATGGATTTGCATTTATCCTGTATCTACGACTCGTGTTAAATAAATTAATTAGTTAGAGTTCAATACAAACTTGACAAAACAGTGATTAACATTTAATTAGCAAAACCAGCTTTGGTTTATAAATGAATAACATCATAAAGTAATTTCAATAAATCAAGCGAATGTGAATTTTTGTTAGGTCTAGTAAAACAAAACATACACTATAGGTATCCCAAAATGGGTGAATCAGAGTTAGCGTTTGGGTCTTCACTGACCCTCGATTCAATAAAGGTGATAGCTGAAAGTGTAGGAATAAGCACTTTAGGTGACGACGCCGCAAAGGAGCTGGCCGATGATGTATCATATCGCCTTAAAGTTATAGTACAGGATGCTATGAAGTTCATGCATCACGCTAAGAGGCAAAAGCTATCGATTACAGATATAGATCACACGTTAAAAATTAAAAATATGGAGGTATGTTTCTTTTGAATGTAATTATATAGTTTTATAATATTAGTAACAAAGTGTTTGTTTATTTCATAACATTCTTGTTTTTACTTGTAGCCTCAATATGGTTTTATACAACCAGACTCGCTACCTTTTCGTTTTGCTTCTGGTGGGGGACGAGAATTACACTTTGTGGAAGAAAAGGAGATTGATCTGACGGAAATTTTATCAGCACCACCACCAAAAATACCTCTGGATGTTTCTGTGCGAGCACACTGGCTGAGTGTGGATGGGGTGCAGCCGACAGTGCCCGAGAATCCTCCACCACTCTCTAAAGAAGCCCAAAAACTTGAGTCTGTTGATCCTATCAGCAAGTTGAGCAAACCCACAAACAAGGACTCAGCTGGTCATTATACAATTATATTCATTTCATACTACATTATTGAATTTGATAGCAAAATGTGGCTGTTAACTTTAAATTATTATAAAATTTTGGTGTTGGTACTACATTGAAATATTTAGAATTTATCTATTATTAACTATGTTGTATTCTCTTATGGTATTTAGTGTGTGGTAAAGCTGCAAGGTTGAAGGCATCAGAATCAGTGCATGTGAAGCAACTGGCCACTCATGAGCTGAGCGTAGAGCAACAGCTGTACTACAAGGAGATCACTGAGGCATGTGTAGGCAGTGATGAGGCTCGACGTGCAGTAAGTATTCTATCTTACTAACCATAAGCATTAAGAATTTCAAATCACAGTTGTAGGATTAAATTGACTTAATATTGCATAAAATACCATACCATACCATGTTTCCAGGTCATACCCAAATTAACAAAAAAATTGGTATTCCATGTCTTTTAGCATGCACTACGTATCTTTCTGTGCACTATATACCCAATACAAAAAGATTTAAACTGCTTTAATTTTGATATATTCTCAGGCAGAAATAACAGCAAATTGGAGTATCATCTTTATCTAAAATTACATAATCTCAATTATTATTTACTTTTGAATACGATCTTACTATACTAATATTTCAACAGGAAGCATTACAATCCCTGGCTTGCGATCCAGGCCTTCATGAAATGCTGCCAAGGATGTGCACATTTATCTCTGAAGGTGTGAAGGTGAATGTGGTGCAGAACAACCTGGCTCTGCTCATTTACCTGATGAGGATGGTCAAAGCCATGCTGGACAATCAATCGTTGTATCTTGAAAAATATGTAAGTAACATTTTATCTTTTTTATAATTAATATGGGACATATATAAATAAAAATTTAAACATAAGTTATTTTGATTTTTAAAATTTAAGATGTTCTATATCTGTCTAAGTAAAAAATATGTAAATTTTGTAGCATTTTATATGAAAAGAAAATATACTTTCTTTAGGTAATAGTTTCTACTGTGTGAGCCTAAATTAGCCTGCTCAATAAATTTAATAACACTGAAGACTATATTCATTGTAACTAGAACAATTATTTACAAAGTATTTTCGACATTTAATTTTATGAAATAAAATAAATAAATGATAATAAACAATTATTTAACTATTAATATCTTTTTATCCTCAGTTACACGAGCTAATCCCGTCTGTTTCGACGTGCATTGTCTCGCGACAACTGTGTATGCGTCCAGAAGTGGACAACCATTGGGCGTTACGAGACTTTGCTGCTCGCTTAATGTCGCAAATATGCAAGACTTTTAACACTTCCACAAACAATCTACAAACAAGAGTGACTCGGTGAGATTTAACTGATATCATTTACACAATTATGAGGGTCCCTTGTGGCATCTTTGAATCCAGATTTGATTGGATACTCAAAAGGGATACAACCTAATGTGTACTAGTTTAGATATCTAGTTTATGTATTAGGTTAGGTACTTAGTGACCCTACTGATCTTAGGCCTAATATTGACTATTTAAATAAGAAGTATGATCAAATAGTTTGGTTTGTACACAACAATGTATGGTTATGTTTCAATGTACTAAATTGGCTTTATTTTTCAAGGTTGTTCGCAAAAGCCCTGCAGTGCCCATCGCAAACTAACAATGAGAGTGGAGTGGGACCGTCCATGGCGCCGACTATGAAGGAATCTGAGAAGACACCATTGGCGTCACTGTATGGCGCGGTGCAAGGACTGGCAGAGCTTGGACACGAAGTTGTCAAGGTTTATCTTCCTTAACATAATTGTAATAAATAAATCAGCCTCTTATATACATACTATGAATATTTAGCCAATTTACTGGATGTATAATGTTCATTGTATCTATTCTTCAATGAGTCTAATAAGAACTGGGAACCTTGTCAAAATTCTGAAGATATGAAAAGTGCTCTATGAAAATCAAACATTTACATTGTTTTCTTTGAAGAATAACACATCAAAATCTTCAAATTGGTAAATGTAAGGTTGGTAAATAGCTATAGATAGTGTCACAATTATTCAACCATGAATATGTAACATCGTGTAACTATTACTTTAACTTGATATAAAAATATAATATAAATAAATGTTTCTTCACTAAAATACAAACTTACCCAAGGATAGCTGACGTATATTGGTACATCTAGGAAAGTATTCAGGCATTGTATATATATAAAATACAAACTTACCCAAGGATAGCTGACGTATATTGGTACATCTAGGAAAGTATTCAGGCATTGTATATATATA
>DWPW01000313.1:0-12347 GCA_018252015.1 Astraptes brevicauda
TTTTGATATTACATACAGACTCTTCGATTTTATTTATGTGTATAGATGTATAGATTTATTTTTAAATTTTATAGGTTTTCTTATTTTTTTAATTTTTCATATTATCGCATTGTCATCGGTCCTTAATAGCTGTATAAAGTTTCAAATTAATGCAAGGTTTCTAAGTCGGCCAAAATCACGTTCAAAGTTTCCGTTATATACAAACATGCAAACGAAATTAATATTAAAAGCGTGTTGATTTTTTCATATTATTGCATTGTCATCGGTCCTTGATAAGTATGCAACAAATTAATCCAACGTTCCAAAGTCGGTCAAAATGACATTCCAAAATTCCATTACATACAAACATAAAAGTAATAAAAGCGTTTTAATAAAAGCGTGTTAAAAAGGTTCAGTTTAAGGCCAAAAACACGCGGCAACGTTTTTAACGGACTTAAAAAGGTTATTATTTAGACTTGTATAGACGCTTACTCACTCATAGCCAGACAGTAGGATTTTCTCCTGTGTTGTTAGTGTCATGGGCACACAAGGCGAATACACAAGCACCCAGACCCAAAACAGAAATCTAAATTCATCATTCAGATATCTGTCTGGCCGGGGATCGAACCCGGGACCCATTGCGTGGCAGACCGGTATCGTGACCGCTCGGCCATTAGTATATATGTGATATTGTTGAAATTGGATAATTATCGAGCATAATGATCTATTTAGGCTTCAAAGCATATGTGCTAAAGTGTATATTCTCGTCCAAGAATTTCTAGGTAAGAAAAAGTGATATCGAGATAGTAATTTTTAACCTTTATCAACTTCAGTCATACGTATGTACTCCCTAATAGAAACTTTCAACGTGATTTTGATCGACTTTGAAATATCGATGTATATGAAACTTTTCATGTGTTTTTCATACTTATTCCTTATGGAGGACCGACAATAATGTAATAATTTGAAAAAGATCTATAAAATAAAAACAACAATTAAAAAAAATAAAAAACACGCTTTTGCGCCAAAATTAACTAAAAAGCATGAAATAATTATTGTACATAAGCGTGGGGTGCTTCTTGAGATATCAGAATGATAATCCCTCTACTCATCTGTCTGTTATTTTATATTTTTAGTTCGTGTTTTTATAAAGTCATGTTTCTTTTAACTATTATTTATTAATTTGAGTCAGATTTCACCTTAGGGCACAGACAGTTCACACCTTAGGGCAGAGACAAAGTTTCAGTTGGTAGTTTTTTAGAAATTTGTATTTTTGTCTTTTAAATTGAAAGGTTTTTAAAGTCAGGCTTTTAATTACTTTTATTAAAGCGAGTCATTTAACTGACCTTGCGTGAGACGGTCAAATATTACTTAATTTCAAACTCGTTAACCTCAACCGATTAAGCAGAAATTTATACGTTTGGGTTAGTGATGAAAAGGCATGATAAGCTTTAGTTTTAAAATTCCACTAGTACGTCCGAGCCCACAAGTAAATTGTTGCACACCACTGGCAATACTGCTTCATATGATGTATTATAATCTACGAAATTGTTATGGAATATATATATAAGTTACTTAAATCTTTAAAAAAGTATATTTTATTGCATGAATGAGTAATAATTTTATGAAGAAGTATTGGAATTGTCTATGTATTAACGAGCATGCAACCCACCCAATGGTAAGTGCCCCCTATCGTCCGTAGATAATTGTACTCAACCTAGATAAGATTACAGTCCTACCTGAGGTCAGCTACAGATGCGTTGTTAACCCTGAGGACTAAGTTGGAATGCCTCGAATAAGTATGTCTTCCTTACCATAACCTTCAAACCAGAACGCAGCAGGGGTTAACACTGCTTTTATAAGACAGAAATAGGGGTGGCTGTGGTACCGCTGGAGTCGACCCACTCAGGGTTCTCCCACCTTTGAAATGGGTATGAGTCTCTTCCCACAAATAGGGAGGAGGGGCTGGGAAACATTTTCGTGAGTTGGCGATTCGAATATATCGATTGTTATGCAGTAATAACAACCAAGACATTGACGGTCACCCATCCATCTACCAACCACGCCGAACTGTGCAGATCGATGAGATCTACACAAGGCGAAAGGCTATGCGCGCTTTTTATTGTGAACTATCAATACGTAATGGAAAAACAATGATTAAACTCAGAAGGACATAGGGTAAAACCCGGATAGTTGCCCCACTTTTCGAAAAAGCTCTATAACTGAAAAATATGCACTTACTAAGACTAATGCACCATTTATATCAAAACGAAGGTCCTTGATCTTTTATACAAGCCTACTTTGGTAAATGTAATTAATATAGATTTTAAGTAAGTCCTGTTTTATTCGACCTCTAAAAAATGGGATAGTTGCCTATTGTGGCGGACATTAGCCTAACGCCAAAAATGCTTTAAGGGATACTTGCCACATGCAGAGGAAAACATTTACTAAATACAGATCGTAATATGAATGAACATATTATAATACTCATTAATAAGCTTTCATATTCAAAATAATACAACAAAAGTACAACTTTTTTGAGCTTTCTGGAAATGAAGTAAGTATTATGTAGTTAGTAGAAGTATTGAGGCCCGTCACCGTGTCGCTGTGTGAATTTTTGCTCATATAAACAAATTATTATTCCAACTCTGTTAATTTATATGGTCCTGAAATAAGTTGTAAGGAATAGATTAATAATTAGGAAAGATACTTTGAATCATAGTAAAGAGCAAACTCTACCAACATCCCTAACATAGTGTATTCGATACCGGGGCATGTATCCCAACGAGGCAACTATCCTGATTTTACCCTACACCACAATCAAAGCATAGACTAACTATTCAGATGAGGTAGCCTGAAATATGTATTCAACTGTGATATTCAATCTATAACTTGGTATTCATGAAAAGTGCTTTTGATTAAACTTTAAACTAACGTTATTTGACTATGAAATTCTAATGGTCTAGTATAGCTTAAAATCAATGACCTAATAAAAGAAACTTACTTGAGACAAAAATATCTGCAAAAGAAAATAAAGATATAGATAACAGAACCATACATTTATGAATATTAATTATGCTGGTATACAAATTTGATTGTTATGAAAATGGTATGGAATGTCTGGCTACAAGACGTTAATTAACATTCAATCGATTTCAAACGATCATTGGAATTCATGAATAATGTAAAATTATAGAATTTGGGTAACGAAATAAGAAAAACTTTGTGGAAATTAATTATGAGTATTAATGTATAGAAAAAAATAATAGTCTTGGATGTTATATTTGATTACCATGATATTAAGAACCTGATGCGCTGTTTGGTTTTTGTGTGGTCACTTACCATCAGTTCATCTGATAGTAAGTGGCCACTGTAACCAATGGGCATGTGTAACTGAGAGACATTAAGTCTTACGACCTTTTCCATGGGTTCTGAATCAAGTGAATTATGTGCGATTTAAATTTAAATTTAGAGGCTTTTAAAATCGCTTTAGGCCTTATGAAGAAATTATGAAGAAAGTTTTCGAATATGAAGTTGGCAACACTGGACTTTAACATCTGGGCTCATAAGTATATTAAAAGATTTACTTGAGATTGTAAACAATGCCCGTTTGTAATTGACAATATACGCAGCACAAAACCCTTTCGACACAGCTCATTGCACGTACATAGATTACTTTTTATAGTAATTACTTTTTGTACTAATTTTGACAAAGAAATAAGCTAAAATAATATTTAACAAAGACAAGAGGTATGATAGGTCCTAGATGCTAGGTGCTAGAGGCTAGAGGGTGGTAGTGGTGGTCTGAATGTGGTAGAATCTCTTGAGATTCGACTCCGGTGGCGTCCGGTGGCTGCTACACCTATTTCTGCCATATAGCAGTGTTAAGCGCTGCTGTGTTCTGATCTGAAGGGTGTGGTAAGTGAGCCATACTTATCAGAGGCGTTCCAACTTAGTCCTCAGGGATAGCAACGAATTTGTGGCCAATCTCAGGTAAGTCTGTTGGTCTTATCTGGAGTTGATATGAAATGACCATGTGCGGCAGTAACCACTAACCACCAGGCGAACTGCGTGCTTGTTAGCTACTTCAGTATTAAATGATAGAGGATATGATAGATATTATTCTACTATTCATGACACCCAATACACATACTGAATACCAAACTCACATGCCTTATTTTATAATGTATTTATGTTATATTTATTTGCTTGTTTGTTTAATTGATAGAAGTAGCAAATGAGCTTGTATCCTACCTGATGGTATATGGGATCTTTCACCCATGGATATCCGTAATCGACCGGGTAAGATCACATCCTACCTGAGGTCGGCCACAGATGCGTTGCTACTCCTGAGGACTAAGTTGGAACGCCTCGAATAAGCATGTCTCCCTTACCACACGCTTCAAACTAGAACACAGCAGTGCTAACACTGCTGTTATAAGGTTGAAATAGGTGTGGCAGTGGTGCCGCCGGAGTCGAACCACAAAGGGTTCTACCAGCTTTAAACAATTATTTTAACCACCTTTCAATATTTAATAAAATGGTTATTTTAGTATACATTAAACCATTCTCTTAGCACATGCTAAACATGGAGTTGCACTGATAATGATGAAATGATAAAATTGGTAAAATAGGTAATCTAAAGAGACCTTTACAATGATTGACGTGACCTAAACCCCTCAAGGAATGCAGATATATATCTAAAATATGTAAAAAATGCATAAGCTTCATGCAATCATTTGTCCATTAAATAACTTAAAAAACCTAGAATTTATACGTTTTGACTGTCATGGACCTGGATACGAATATTTTTGAGTGTAAAGAGCTCGAGTTCTGATTCCGATCAGCAAGATAGAAAATAATTGGTTTTTAATCTATCTGCAATATCTGAGTATCATTCGTGTCTGTTTGGTCTACTGGACCTATGACTATGATGGAAATACCAGTATGCTATAGATGCAGAAATGTTTATGGAATATACCTACAAAATATTACGGAAATAGTGACTAAGTATGTATGAGAAAATGAGCTTTAAAGGTGTTTAATCTACAAACAACACAGAATTGATAGCGACTGACCTGAGGCGTCCATGTCGCTGCGACGCGGCTGGGGGAGCGGCTGCGTGTCCGCCACAGCCGCTTGCTCATGCTCTGCACCACGCTGCTCGACGACCGCGACTTCTGCATGCCACCTGCGGGAGGACCCACAGCTGGAGCTCGGCCCAGCAACGTCGAGAGGAACGAGTGCGACTGGGACGGCGACGGTGGTGAAGTTGGTGACGACGCGATGGACGCGAACTGTAATTCACGGTACGACAGAATCCAGGCCTCCTCCGTCTGACAGCCCTTGTGCGGCCCGTCGTCGTCCACCTCCCCCGGCATCCGGGGCTTAATATTCCGCAAGTTCTTATCATAGTTGATCCGCTTGAACCGATCTGCCTTATCAGCGTCCACGCTCTTCTTACGAGCCATCCGAAGATACCGTTTGATCGTGTCGCTAACGGACTGCGACACGTCATCGTGATCCACGCTAGAGCGACGCCGAGGACGCCTGTCCGGCGGCGGACTCGTCGGGCTCGTCGGAACCGTCGCCGCTTCTATTTTCTCGCGATACGCACGCTCCAACTCCACCAGAAGTTCTTCTGGTATCGCGTGGGTTTGCGTTCCACAATCTACATATTTATCTTCGAACGACTCACCCAACACTTCAATAAGCGGCGGCGGGGACATGGGTGGGCTCCGGTAAGAGTCCTCTCCATCGTTCCCGCGGTAGCCACCGCCGCTCCTACGCAAGATGCCCCGCGGCGTGACCGCGCTGAGCGTGCTCGGCCCGAAGCTGCCGGCGCCGCCGCCGCCGCTCCGACCGCCCCTGTATGGTTTCGTTTTACGAACATCCTGATATATTTTTTTCAAGAGATTCCTATCGTTCAAAAGATCCTGCACTGAAGTGTCCTTATTGGTTAACCGACTATAATATCTACCGAGATTGTCGTTCAAAACTCGCTGCGACGGATCGCCGTCGGAATCGGCGGGGCCGCGCTCCGCTTGCCGTTTTAAATAGTTCCGCAACGCGCGCACTAGCTCATCAGAGTCCGTATACTTTTGAGGTGGCTTATCGTCTTCTACTTTCAGGTACTTTCGCAATAAATCAACTAGCGCCCCCTCGTCGTCTTCCGCAGGGGTGGAACGCAGTTCCGTGTGTTTAAACACTGAATTAAATGCCAACGAGGAAGGTGAGGGCGGTGGGGGAGGCGCCGCGAAGAAGTCTCGCCTCAACTTGGCGATGTCGAACCGGCCGCCAGAAGTGTGAGGGATGAAGAGGTCGGTGGGGCGCACGGGGGAGACCGCGTCGTCCGAGGGCGAGCGAGCGCGCACGGAGCCGCCGCGCGGCCGCTTCTTGCGCCGCGGCTTCGGCAGCACGCCGGGGTACGAACTCTTCCGCCATAGGAGAAACCGCGGCTCGCGGGAGCACACGTCCTGGAAGTAGGCCTCGATCCGCGGGACATCCTCGGACCTGTTCTGCGCGCCGTCGGGGATGAGCCGGCGGCCGGCGTCGGACATGTACTTCCACGTCTTGCGCGTGAGCAGCCATCGCTCGCGCGGCTTGTCGCGGCGGCGGACGGTCTTCGTCATGGGTTCGGCGGCGTCGAGGCGGGGGCGGCGGCGGCGCTCCATGGCGGTCACGCGAGACGCTCGCGGGTCCCTCGCCGCATCTCCCGGCCTCGGCGCGCACACCTGCCCGCGCAAAACTGAACGTTCCTCGCCACCGTTCGGAATATTATGCGCCGAAATAGACGTCCGTTAATAGAGCGGCCGTGAACTGAATATAGGGTGCGCTCGCGGCGGCGTCGCTGGCGGCTCGGCGCGGCGGACTGGCCGTCCGTAAACAAACTGCGCGCCCACGCCGCCCGCCCCGCGCCCGCTTCCTTGACCTATGCGGTGACAAGCCCTACCACCTACCATTGATGATGGTCAGGGCTCGATCAGCCCTCGCGTCCTTCACTCCGACACTAGGTCAGTCGGGGAATACGAAAATATATACAGTAAGTTTTACTTTCGTCCAAATATGTCCTTATTATGTCCGTTCGTGGACGCCTTCATGTTCAGGTGTAACGACTCATATGTATATAGTATCGTACTAAAGAAATCCGGTACAAAATTAGTACTAGTAATACTTGGCTAATTATACTTTCCAATTTTAAACTGCCCTTCTGAATATTTGTATGTATTAAGGAGTTATTAATTATGTTTGACTGGAGCAAGCAGGTGCGGAATTTTTGGCAAGAGTGATCGCATTGTTTAGAACCTAGATTAGGTGATAAGTCAGGTGACTTTATCATTACGAACATAATAGTGGTATGTACATATAGTTTATTATAATTTATTAAATAAAAAAGAATTTGATAAATTAAATAAATCCGCTTAAAACAAATTATTTGAAAGGTTTGTGAAATCAGCACCTATAAATACATGAATTCGTTCGCATATTTAGGTACGCGTAACAATTTGTTCTGTTATTCTAGTTTTGTTCACGTTCTTATTAAATCGAGTATACACACGATAAAATGTGGTCACTAACACCGGACAACCTGTGGTATAAACCCGAAATCGGACTGGTCACTTGTCAAAAGTCAATCATACATGCATTGCTACCACGGAAGACTAAGTACGGACGACTATTAAACCTTTCCCTTATACATCCTTTAAACCAGAAGATAGCAGCGCTTACCACTACGCTACATTATGAGGTATTATGTAGCGTAATTAGTAACACATCTGTCTGTATATACGACTCTAGTTTTATTGTGGCAGCTTAAAGGAGGTAAAACTCTCTGTAGTTCGATTCCGGTGGCACCACCTCCACACCTATTTATGCCTTATAACAGCAAAGTCAAGCGCTGCTGTGTTCTGGTCTAAAGGGTGTGGTAAGGGAGACATACTTGTCCGAGGCATCCCAACTTAGTTCTCTGGGGTAGCAATGTATCTGTAGTCAATTTTAGGTAGGACTTTGATCTTATCTGAAGTTAATTACATATGTCCATGGACGGCAGTGACCACTTACCATCAGATGGACTGCATGAATGTTTGCTACTTCCAAACTATAAAAAATGTGGGTTTGATTGTAGACGTCCGTGAACGGCAGTGTCTACTTATTATAAGGTGGCTTGCGTGCTCTACTAGTATTCCTATAATTTAAAAAAATGATACTTAGTCAATGACCTACATGTGACCTAAATAGTTCCAATTTGAAAGCAAGGAACGCAGGACTTCGAAGGCACTATCACACTATCACCTCACTTATTATTAATAAAAAATTGTGTTAAGCGTTGTTAACTTCTAGTTTGAAGGCAAACATACTTATCCGTGGGTTCCAACTTAGTTCTTAGGAGTAGCTACGCATCTGCGGCCGAGCTCAGGTAAGACTCTAATTTTACATGTAAATGGTCAGGTTGAATGCATGCTCTTATGCTACTTATTATTAAATAAATATTTGGCTGTGTGTGAGTCGAACAAGTAGGATTCTGTTCCACCATCACCAATATTTATTATTTATTTATTTTTAGAATTATATTTATTATTTATTTATTTTCACCATTAATCATGCACACGAATGGAGTTTCCTTTACCGCTGCTTCTCCCTAACGAATTAACCTTCCGAAACGGTGGTAGATTATGACGTTTATAAAGAGTTCTATATGAATCAACTTTGAATAAATGAGATTTGAATTTATTTGTTATCACAGCAGCACGCATCTTTGTTAGTTCAAGTGTCTTTTTTTTTAAAGATGCTTTCTATACTCATAGCCCCACAGTAGGATTTCTCCTGTGTCGTGGATGCCATGGACATACATAGACGAATACACAAACACCCAGACGCAGAACAGGTAACTAAATTCATCATTCAGATATCTGTCTGGCCGGGGATCGAATCCGGGACACTCTACGTGGCAGACCAGTATGGTTACCGCTCGGCCACGAGGATCGTCATTACATTTCAATAGATAAAGCGAAAAACGCTTTTATGATTAATTTCTTGTATGGGACCCCTTTTTATTTTTAAGTTATTTTTATTGTTTATAGAGCCCTTTAACAGAAATACTGTAAATAAAGGCTTAGTACCTTGTTACTCTTTGGTTTCGGAACCCTAAGCGATCCATATTTCAAAACATGTTCCTACAATAGAAGTTTAAACTATATTTAACTACCGATGATAATAATGAGTAATGTGTCACCTTCTTAATAACTTTTGGTCATGGAATTTTGTTGGACAGCTACCAAAAATTAGACAGATAATATTTACGGAGACAAGTGAAATTAATGGAAATAAAAGTGGTCATGTTGCTATCCTTGCCAACCCGTTACACCCAGAATCCATCACGCCTCGAAAGTGTGACTCCTATATATATAGTGATTGATTTTGTGTACTATTTTTTACATGTTTACTACAATAAATATGGGGTAATTTTAGGGCAGTTTCAACAAGTGCGGTTGAGGTCGAATCCGCCCAACCCTGAGTTGATTTACAGTGCGGTTGAGGCTTTATCTGCCTCAAGTTTGAATAATATAATTTGACCAGAGAACTAACAAGATAATTAATTTTGTGCTAAAATTAATTACTTACGTGTTAATGATGTGGTTATTACTAGCTCCGCCCGGGGTTCTAGCTCTTGTTTTAAGCTAAAATACTATTGAGGTTGGCTTAGACCTTAACACGAATGAAATTAGGGTAACACTAGTGATCCAAATGAATTTCTCTGCTATGATATAGACGAGTGTCTGAGTCAATGTTATATTTCTTTTTAAGTGTTTCGTACCCAAAGGATAGAAACCTATTACTAAGCATCCGCCGTCTGTCTGTCTGTAACAGAACTCCATCTCTTTATAACTGTAATACTCATTATTAAAGTTTTCGTAAAATGTGTATTTCTGTTTACACTTATATTATTATATATAGAACGACAACTTTAAAGGGTGTGGTTACGGAGAAATATTACTCCGAGACGTTCCATCTTAGTCTTTAGGGTTAGCAGCGTATCTGTAGCCGATCGCAGATAGGATTCTAATTGTAGTTTAGTAACGAAGTAAGTACTAAAGTTTGATCACAGATATTCACGGGCAGCAGTTGCCACATACCATCAAGTGGACAGCTTAATCGGTTACTCGATTTGCTTATTCTGTATTATTTTACTTTCCATAGTAATCAAATCACGTTTTTAAACGAGGAGCTACACTTAATTAACTCTTGAATAAAGAAAATTATCGTAATTATAAATATATTTAGTTCATTTCATCACAAAGCACGCTGTTGAAAATAATGCCACGTATCATAGTTACGTACGGCTATATTAGTTCGCGCTACACTTTTTGTATCCGGATCCGATTACTTACGCTGAATAATTCACCCTTCACCCTTCATATTTTTCAACCTCACTTATTCACCTCCATTAATGGCTACAGAATGAAACTTTTAAAAAGCAACGACGATTCAAATGTTACGAAAAAACACTAAAATTACATTCAGATCTCAAATTGAATTACGACTAAAAAACTTTCCGCTGAAATTTACAATCGAATGATAATTCAAACAACATAACGAATATATGTGAAGTAACAGTCGTAAATACTCGGCCAGTGAAAGAATAAATAGGTAGGTGCAATTTTTGCGCTAAATCATAATAGTTTTAGTACAATGTTTACAGCGTGGAAAAATCTCGCTATTGCAACGTTACATTCTGCACAAGCTGTGTCATACATTAACTTCCTAGGCCACTTATAAAAATAAACATCAAACGTAACACACAAAACAGTGAACGTTGTAAGGAACCGACAGCGCCATCTAGTTGAAAAACGGTGAACGAGGAAAACTGTAAGCTCGCCAAAAGCTTTGCGAATCAAACGAGATGTGAGTAGGTGTTACTTCCGGAAAATGCCGATAGATGGCAGCATATGTCTTGCGAAATAACATCGCAAAGATTAATGTTGCGTATCAAAATAATAAGTACTCAAATCATTTTGGAAAAACTAAGTTGGCCAGTTTCTTTTTATTTTTTTTAAATTCTACTTGTCTAAATTAACAATTCTAATGGCCGATTGGTAACAATTGATTCATATACAGTTGGCATGCGCGTACGCATTGTGTTGTGTATTCCTAATATAGCATTAACACAATCAATGTATTGTGCCACTAACAATAGCGTGGCAGAATTATATTTTGGTCAATGGACAGTGGTTTTTAGACCAACTAGCCGCGTCACAGACCTATGTTTAGTAGATAACCATAAAATAAGAAAATAAATTGTCATAAATGTATATATTTATGACAATTATACGTTACAATTTTGGGTATTATATCAAAATATGATCATTATTTGATTGTGAAGCTTTACTTCACAGCATTGAAAGTTTACACTGTATTTTTTTATGAATGTAATAAGTCAAATATACCAAATATCCATTACAAATTAGGCCAATAGTCACAGATCTGCGAAGGGCTTTAGAAAAGACATTTGTCCCGTGGTGTTAACGTCCTTAACCAATAAACTATACTTCAAATGGTCTACGAGTGAGTATTATTATAAAAAACAAATATACGCGACGAATAGATATTAACCTCTTTCGTTTGGGAAGTCGGTTAAATAGTTTTAAGAAGAGCCGACGGAGGTATTAAATATGCGAGTACCTCCTTAAGTTTCTTATCAATAACAAAAACCATCATATAATTAGCTACAACCAGCTATAAGCAGTGATAGTATAATGGTTGAAACTCGGCCTCTCGATCGGGAGTCCGACATTCAAATCTCAAGCACGCACCTCTGAATTTTCGAAGTTATGTGCGTATTATAGATTGATTATCGCTTATTTTAACGGTAAAGAAAAACATCGCGAGGAAACTTGCATGCCGGAGAGTTCTTTAAAAAAGTTCTCAAAGGTGCGTGTGAAGTCTACCAATTCGCATTTGGCCAGCGCGGTCGACTATGGCCTACTTCCTTCTCATTCTGAGAGGAGACCCGTGCCCAGCAATGGGACAATAATGGGTTCACGATGAACAAAACCCACTTACTTGTGTTTGTTTTTAAAATTCGATAAGGAGAAGAAATAATGATTGTGCTAGCGAAAGCGATCAAATAGTCATTTAGGTCAACCACATTGCGAGTCCGGGGTTTGATTCCCTACCACTTTTTCTATGCGTATTATAACAGGTGTAAATGCCTGCAACCACACCCTTCCCACGTCACACAGAATACCACCAGAAATACTGTGTTCTAGTTTGAAGGGTGTGGTAAGAGAGACGTAACCTTCCGAAGCGGTGGTAGGTTTTGACGTTCAAAAAGAGTTCTATATGAATCAACTTTGAATAAATGAGATTTG
>DWPW01000314.1:0-12339 GCA_018252015.1 Astraptes brevicauda
ACTTACAGAGCTTATAAGAACAACAAAATATGTACTTATTACACATGTCTATTACAAATATACATATTCTCTCTAAGCTTAATTCCTATAAGTGAATATTTATGTGTAAAGATCAATGCCATTTTTTACCTTCTTGTATAGTTAGTATACAAACTTACTCTGCTTTATAAACTGGAATCTCTTTTTAGACCATAGTACAACAGCTTGCAACATTTCGTGGGGCGATACATGCGCCTTGAACGCGCGCGGGTTCCACAGCTTTCGCAACAATTCCCCAAATCTCTGCACCAACAAGAACGATGAGTCCCCCGGCGGTCTTTTCACATCCGCGTAATTCTCTTCACGCAAGAAATAGTTCCGAAGAGGCCTCACTTGGGACAGGCACTGCAAAGTAATAATCGTTTTCAAGGGCTCTTAGTGAAATGGGCATATTAAACTAAGGAACATGATGAATGTCATTCTTATGTTAAGAACAAGAATGGCACAATGAGGGAACACTGCAATGAAAATAGAAAAAAAGGTTTTGTACCACTGACTCATATCCCAAATGGTATGAAGTATGTTATATACATAATTACGGCAATTTATGGATAAAACTAGCTACTATCAAATCATAAAAAATGCTCCATATTTATTTTTATATTTTTTCTCATTTTCATTTCTTATACATTTTGCTACACCATCATCTGATATATTTAAAAAGTAGTTATTTCTTTTTTTACCTCACCTGTAAAATAACATTGCAGTAGTCATTTGCTTTGATGTTGTTTAATCCAACAATCCCTGGCATGTACATAGTGCCGTCTATGGCTCTTGACATCTTGGTGTTGGTGTCTAGGTGCTTTATTTGATCCGGTGTAAAAATTGGATTGAGGACATACTTGATGTCATTTAGAGAAGAGTCTGTGGATGAGCGTGATAAAAGAATATTAATTGTTTCTTGTACTGTAAACAGTAATTTGTTTTATTGTTGAAATATTTTACAGGAATCTCATTAGAATATCTGATAAATTAAAACAAATATGACAAGATATCTACAATTTGATTCTATAAAAATTGTAATCCAAAATGGATTATATGTACCTTATTTTTTTTGTAACAAGAAACATACACAAAAGCAGCTGTTTGGGCAACAATATTTCAATCAACAACTACCAAGTCCAATCACATCTGCACCTTTGTAATCACTGCAAAAATTACAGATATAGAATATACAACACCTTCATACAATAAATATTTACCTATAACTTCATAATTGTCTGGCAGACAGTAGAACTTTAAGGTGTGCAGATTGAGAAACACATGGTGTCCATCAGCCACCGAATGGGTATATGCATGTGTGTTGGTCCCTCTACCCTGTAAAAATAACACTCTAACATACACAAAATTTATCAGCATCCATATCAAGATATATTTTGATCCTTTGCAACAGCATATTGTCGATTAATTTATCAGTAATAGCAAAAGAGCGAACCATCATATTGTTTACATGATCGCTGTTGTAATGTAATGTAGTGTAATGGTCATTGTACCATATGTACCATTGTACCATGTATTATCACTATGAATTTAGCTTCAACTTGCCAGTGCTGCAATAATACACAAGTGAACTTCCTTACCACTATCAACCCACAATAAGTTTGATGTTGAGATACTGGCCTGTGTTTGACTTTCACTTATGTGATTGTCTAAATTTTCTTTATGAAATTCCATTACTAAATGAAAAGTGGTATAATGCAGTGAGCGGTGACTTTTTGTGTTGCTTTTAAGACTCCACATGAAGTCCTAGTAAAGTCCCCCATTGCTTTTCTAGACCTGTCTCATCATCAACATCTTCCATGTAGACCCATTTTATTGCCATTTTCCATGGATATTCATTAAGGTATAAGAAATAAAGAAATGAATATAAAAACGAACAATGACTGTAAAGGAATTGATCCAAGGCCATAAAACTATTTTAAGAAAAAAAATCTATTTATAAGTATAAGTGCACGATTTAAATAAGAGTTATTGTGATATCTTATGAGTAAAATGGGGGATTCCTAGTTATTTTAACATGATTTGACATTTGGAATTGATGAAAAATTAAAAACTTAAAAAAATTATAAAATAATAAACGGGATTTCCGCAACTTGCGCTTCGAAGGGGATGTTCCTCTAACAACCCCCTACCCTCCTATATCACTCGCAACCCGAAATTCGACGGGTCGTAAAGTACAGTTTAGCCCTTATTAAATCATAACCCATACCTGGAAGTATTTCCCGCATACTAAACAAGCATATACGTTGATCCTCGTCAAAGATATCGAACACAACTTCTCGAAGTCGAAATCTAAGACATGTCTGTTTATTGTATCTAAATACGGGCACTGAATATGTGACTTCGTTGGTCGCTCTGGAAAATTGAAGAAAACATTGCAATATTGAACAATTTAACATAATCCAATGTTGTTATTACAATTTTTAGGTTATTATGCTTACCTGAATATTCTTGACCATTTTCCGCTGATATCTTACGTTTTCTTGATGGAATAACTGACATTCTTAAGATAATTTATTTACTTTTAATGCCTATTTGAAATTAAATTATCAATCTATCAAAGAAATAATGGTAACAATATCAGAATATTAATGATTAACAACAAATCACGAATTCCACGATATAATCACAAAACCATAGACAAGAATGCAACATTTGAACATTGATAATTATGTCAAGCTACGAAATGTTATCCCGATGACAGTTGTAGGTTTAATGTTTAGTGTGCTTCTTATGCTTTTAGGAAGTCCATAAAAATAATTTTTCCCTGTAGATATATTTTTAATTTAATTTTTTATTAGCATAAATAAATTATAATATTGATATGGAACGTCTTATGACCAATTAAAACTAAATGCTGTAATGAAATGTTTTTCATATTAATATAAATTTAAAACAAAAAATACAGTGATTTCTAGATTTTAAAAAATTATAGCAAATTTATTGAACACGATTGTTTATATCCTTTAAGAAGTGGAAACGGTATTACCAGTTGCTAATTGAATTATGAAAACTTCATCTCATGCAACCACACATAAGCGGTATCAGTACTTATATAATATAATTATCATATCAGCTCTATATAATAATTAAATATAATTATTGTGGTTAGTGGGGAGCGTTATACAACGTAATTGACTTCAGTAACTTCGTAAGTAGGTTGATTATCGTAGTTTCATGGATATTAATGAAATGAACCGGTGCCTACGTAAGCGTTCATTCGACAGATTATGTATTAGTAGCTACGTATTGTAGGTACATAGCGTAGGAAGTGTAACAGTTCCATCGAGATATTAATTACTTGCGAGGCAAAAAATACGATAATACAGTACAACCACACGCCTTTCTTTGCATAGCTCATGGATCTCGATTATGCGTTTGTTAAATATTTTAAGCATTTTTTTAAAATTTAAATAGTTGGTGAGTGATAATTGACGGGTTTTATTGTTTCGCATTGTACTAATCTCTTCATATTTTTCGATTTAATTTTATACGTTTATTAATATTGTTTGTATTATAAACTAAATAAATATATGTGTAAATAACATTTTTTTTCTCATTATTCGAGTTGTAAATGATATATTATAATTTATGTATATATTATATTCATGAAAACGAAGTTGTGATTTTAGTAATTTGTATATAAATACATATAAACATACATAAGTAGGTATGTTTAATGTAGGTAAATGTTCGGTAATCATAACACAAACGTATTATAAGAAAAATATTACAAGAAAGTAAAAAAGCTTTATATTATTACAGTTATAAAAATGAGCACTTACGAAACCTGTTACGCGTTTTCACGAAACTACTTGTAATATATTACGCACAAAAAACTTTACGACCCACGACTAATTGTGAATGTGATGCAACATACCGGCGTAATTGTTTACATTCAATGGTCTCTGCCACCTATAGTTACCTAAAACTAAGTGTAACAGTGGAGGTTTCATTGAGCAGAGATTTTATTTAAAGTAAGTTGTAGATACATTGATGCTACTAGGGGCTATGATGGAACGCCTCGGTTATAAATATTTCCTTTGCCACAATCTTCAAACCAGAGCGCAACAATGCTTAATACTATTGTTATTGGACAGAAAAGGAAATGGCGGTGTCGATACATTACTAGAACTCATTCTAACAAGATTTGAGATTGATAAATCTTCCGGACGTGTTAATTATTATTGCATAAAGCATATATATTAAGTTGTAATATTTATTATAACAAAGTTTTGAACTATCGAATTAAATTCATCCTACCTAATTTACCTATTTATGGGTAATTTATAATGAGCTGAGAACCCTAAATTCATAGACATTTATTAATTTTTTAAACGACAATAAATGAATTAGACGTTCAAAATATATGCATTTTAAATATGGAAATATAAATTGTAATAAATCCAATATTTTAAATTAAAATTTCTACAAATAACAGTACAATTTTGGTAGCCTTTTTGTATTTATTTAGATTTTTATTTCTTCGGCAAGACTGCGAATCTTTTTTGATCGATCGACATGACTGACAGTTTCGCTTGTATAGAAAAGTGTCATTGAGAAAACTGACATTTTGCGATTGGCCGTTCCCGAAAATGGCCGCTTCAGGAGGAAATATAGAATGGGCTAATACTGTTAAACCATTTTTAACGGCACTTTATGGCCCATTTTTCGATAAAAACGACGCAGTTGAAATCATACATGCTATCATCAAAAGGTAAGTGTTTTTTACCATCGGCTACTACTTCACGGTTCCATGGGCTGCTTAGTCATTATCTCTATTTATTTATTTTTAAGATTTTCTTTTAGTTTCCATCGATATGTTTTAACTGTATTTTTAATTCCATTAGATATAGTGGATAACAATAAGCTTAATCCATATTTTAAGATACATAAGCATTTTTTTAAATAGAAGGCATTGTCCTAATTTTGTCTGATAGATACAGATATAACTAAATAAAGTTTATAAACTCGCGAAAAAAAATATACAAGTAAGATTACAAGGGACACAAGAAACATACACATCAAACATAACTTGCTACACAGTACCCTCATTTTGAAAATTGTCAAGACTGTCTCCATTGTTCACTGAATCCTTTAAATAATATAATGAACAACACAGTGCATTGTGTTCTATCAGTTCTATGAATATATATATCAAGTGTTCATGGACTTACATATATATATGTTAGTTCATGTATATTTAAATACCCCATTAGGTTTTCAAAGGTTGGTGTCATTAGGTTTCATTAGGTTGTATGTCTAATAAATTGCTATAGCAGGTTGCCAGCAAATGTCACTGAATTGGACAGTAAATATAACTAAAAATATATTTTTCAATGCAAGTCTTATAAATATACAGTTATGATATTATCCAATTCTACAATACTGGAGTAGCCAGTACCAATTCATTACTTGTTAGCATAAAAACTTATTGTAATGGACAGGATTGATATGAACTTTACAGATCTACTTATTCTAGAATATAATTTGTATACAACCCATGTGTAATAACTTGAGTGAAATGACATCACAGTGGGATGTTTGTAAAATGTTAAAAACAAACCTATAGTCAGATGTTTCACACTTGAAAGAGGTGTAATTTGTCTACCTACAAAGATGGGAACTAGTCAAATATCTGCCTGCATTAGGATTCAGAATAATGTTCATAAAAAATTATATTGATAAGTAATTATTGTGTCCAAGTTGCAAATTACTTTCTTCTTATCGTCAAAAAACAACCTCGAAGCATCTGATATATTTACTTTAAAATGTTGTCTTGTGAATGATATAGGCCCTACTTGCTCAGTAAAAGTGTTTGTCGAGCCTAAATATTTTAAATACTACATGTAAAATGATGCTAGATAGTGAAAGGACTATGTATCAAATAAAATATAGCCATTTAAGTGTTTACTCATGTTTGCTCACATTACAATTATAAACACTACAGAATTTTTAGCAGTCAAACACTTGTTAGTTCTCCTCAACCCTAAACAACATTATCTAACAAATATTGTAAAGCTGAATGTTTGTGAGGATGTATGGATGGGATGTTTATTACTTTATAACTTCAGAACATTAACAAATCTGGATGAAATTTGATAGATCACAGTCTGCAATGGAAATTGTTGAATGTAATGTTATGTGAATTTTTCTGTTATATGAAAGTATATCATATTACATTTTATATAATTGTGAGTGAAACTGCAGGCATCTTTAGTATTAAAGCAATTTTATGTCCCTTTAGCGAGAATGAGTTCCAGAACCATGATGACGCTCAGGATCTGTTCTACACGTGCATTGCATGCTTGTCTGCACATTTTATCACCATCAATGCAAACAATTGTAAGTACATAATTATATATTCTATACTACATAATATAATGTAAATTTGTCTTTTTCTCAGTTAACTAACATTATATTTTACATTGAAATATTATCATTGTACCTTTATTATAAGTATGTTGCTTCACAAATTGATTACTTAACATTGTGTAATCTTAAATTGTCATGACTAAGCAAATATTTGCTCATTAATAATATTTTCTAAAATGATTGAAGTAATATAAAAATTAAAATTCAAGAACCAATATGAGATCTACCACATGGAGGAGAATTAATTAAATACACAACCATTTATTTATGTATTTTTAGTGCCAGTTGACCAACTTGGCACTGCAAGGGATGCGTGTAGGGTTATTCTGAGACAAATCCTGAAGAAACTCTCCGAAGCTGGATTGAGCTATGATGACAACAGCACCACTGCTGCTCCCAATGTTTCCATCAAACAGGTAATTTTAGTTTGTTGTCTTAAATAAGTTCATTAATAATGTATGTTAAATAGCTTTCATGATTTTTATGCTAGTTTGATAATGATCTGGAGCTTAGATAACAATTTGATTGCAATAAGACATTTAAAGCATGGAATTGCGAAAATTTTTTTTGTCTAACTCGTTTTTGCAGCTCCTGCTCCCTATTGTTGGACTTTGTGGAATTGATGGAGGAGGATACCCTCAATCCGACTTAGTTATTTTGACATCTTTGCTGAAAAACGCAAAGATACCAACACATGTCAATGTTACAGGTAATATAAATTAAATAATCATTCATAATTTATCAATATATTTATTACGACTATTTCTCATATTTGAGGGGTTAAATTTAAAATGATCTTTCAGAAACACAAACAACAAAGTCATCTGTGATGCCAAGCCCAATCACATCCTTGGCTTCACAAAGCTCCAATACAGACAAGCAAGCGCCGTCGCACGCCCAGCGTCGTTCTGACGCGCTTCTCGAACAACTGACTATGCCGCTAAAGAACCCAGTGACGTCATTACCCTCAACCCAGGCACAGCCTCCCACAGCTGCCATGTCTCCCGGAAGCAAGGATAGTCTGGAAAGCGCTAAGGATGGGAATGCTACCCAACAGCCCACAATCGACATGAAGGTAATTATTGAATATTATTACTGGGAGAAAATACATTATTGGTAAAGATTTTGCACATTAATGCATTGTATGTTAATGTTCAAAGGTGGTAGAGTAGGGTAGAACCCTTTGTGTTTCGACTCCTGCGGCACCACCACCACACCTGTTTCTGCCTAATAACAGCAATGTTATTAGAAGATAGTTATTTGAGGCATGCCACCTTACCCCTCAGGGGTAGCAACGCATTTGTGACTAATCTCAGGTGGGACTGTTATCTTATCTGGGGTTGATTACAGATGTCAGTGGTTGGTAGTGACCACTTAGCATCAGGTGGGCTACATACTCATATGCTATTGCCATAACATATATGTATTGTGTTACTTTATAGAACTAAAATAGAAAGAGAACTATTCTCATGATTTATATTTATATATTCTGTTATTTGTGTTCTATTCAATTATACAATATATACATATATTAATAATTAATTGTTATTACACACACACACACACAACAACGTATGCACACACGCCTGCACGTCAATGTATTTACTTATTGTCGGAAGATTTTTCTTTTAATAAAATGTAAATCCATAGATGGTGTAAAGTTAAGTTTATATGTGTTACATTTGTTTTTAAAGTAATTGCTGTGAATTTTATAATAAATGGGTAAATAAAATAAATAAATGACACTAACACCATTTTTTTTTATCTGTAGAAGTGGTTGGCATCAACTTGCTCATCGCTGCTGGTAGAGCTCCGCGCGGGCTCCGTCGTACTGAACGTATGCGCGACCCTGCCCTGCCTGCAGCGCTACCTGAACCGCTGGCAGCTGGCAAAGGAGAGCGCCATGTCGCCGCAGTTCAACTCTGATGCCTCACTGTAAGTATCTACACGCAATTGCTTAGCCGAAATATTTTACGAAGTATGAGATTTATAAACTTTACTTTCATAAAAAAAGTGAGCAGTTGAATAAATAATACACTTCATATTACAAATTATTACATAACACATTGTTACACTTCTTTTCATTTTAAGCCTACTTCATTAAGCTCAATGTTTAAAGCAAACTAATTAACCCCTGTTAATTTTAATTGGGGTAACCTCGTGGCAGACGTCAAAGTAAAATTAATAAAATTTTTCTTTTAATATTTTAACCTAAACGTATATCGCGGACAGGCTTCCTGATCAAAATTAGCCGCCGTCGCCTACGGACATTTGTAACACCAAAGGAGTCGCCAGTTCATCGCGAGCCTTGAAGGAGAGCTCTTTTTGCACCTTTTTTGAAGAGCGCCAAACTAATCTTTTTTTGTACTATTGCAGTCTCCATTTTCTCGTGAACGAAGTGCACGTCTGCCGGCTGGCACTGTCGCTGCCCTGCCTCGAACCCTTCACGCCGGACCGCATTTCCACGCTCAGCGATATCGGCGTTGCTTGGCTGCTCTGTGCTACTGCTCAGGTGTTTAGATTTGGATTGATTTTTATGGTTGTTTTTTCTAAAGTTATGATGTACATCATTAGAATACTCTTAAATAGTACTGGGTACTAGTTAATATTATATATAAAGTTCTATAATCGTGTATATTTCTCTTATATCCTCTATAATCGATTACATTTCTATATCTTGCATCAATTTTTGTACAGGCATCACTCCATCCTAAGGACGAGGAAGGCGAGCAACAGACTTCAACCTTGGTAGAAAGCGCACTCAGCTTGTACAACACTGTAGGAGAGACATTCAAGCAATCCACGCGTGCCGGCGGATATGTAAGAATTCGTAAACTGAACTTAGTCTACTCAAGCTTAAGAATATTTTGTTAATTATTATTTCTGTTATTCATCTGAAAAAATTGGTTCAACAAGAAAAATAAATATAAACTAAATAAACATGTACATTACCATGCTTTTCTTTGGCGCTAATAAAGTAATATTTACTATGTATGTTCGGTTCTGTTGTATAAAGGAGTATTAACAATCCCCTAGGTTTATCAAAACCACCTGATGATCGGCGCTTGGGTGCTGCTGTGCGGCCTGCACCACGCGCTGGCGGGCGCGCCGGGGCCCACGGCTCCCGGCAAGAGCCCCGCCAAAGTGCCCTCCCGCCCTTACAATCTCACTAAAATGTAAGTTTACGAACTTATTTTATCATTATTTCAGCGTGAATCCGTAAAACGTACAAAAAGAGTAGGCTAGTGTATTTTGATTAGCATACGATGTATATAATTAAAAACAAGAACCTAAGTATCGCTTATAAACTCCGGATTAAATATTAATCAGTCCTTTTCTAATTCACCGCAAGCTTGGCTTATCTTTCATAGTAAGATTTATTAAGGCCAAAGTATTTTTTATATGGATATATATTATGGATGTAGCAAACGAGCTTGCAGTCCACCTGATGGTAAGTGGCCACTGCAGCTCATGTACGCCTGTGATCAACCCCAGAGAAATTTAGAAGACCTTTTTGAGGTCCGCCACAAAATGCGTTGCTATCCCTGAGGACTAAGTTGGAATGCCTCGAATACTTATATCTCCCTTACCACATCCTTCAAACCAGTTGCTGTTATAAGGTAGAAATAGGTGTAGCGATGGTGCCGCCGGAGTCGAACCACAAAGCTATCTACCACCATTAAATTTTATATTCAAAACGGATTATTAATTTATTTGAATGCATTTGTCAGGCAACAAGGGCTGGGCGTGGTGTGGGTAGCGCTCGGCGGGCGGTGCCTGGCGTGGACGGGCGCGCTGCTGGCGGACGCGCGGCTGGAGGCGCTGAGCGCGGCGCCGAGCAGCGTGCCCGCGCAGCTGGCCGCCGCCGCCGCGCCGCCCGCGCCGCTCGACGCGCTAGCGCACCACACGGCGCACCAGCGCGAGCTGCGCCTCGCCGCCGCGGCGCCGCTGCACCAGGTCACACATACCCGACAGATATATCAATACGAAAGTTGTAATATATGAGTTTGAGTTTAAGATAAAATAAAAGCACAGTACAGTACACACATCTCATACTTCTACCTAATATTAAATAGGCGAAAGTTTGTAAGGTTGAATGGAATATTACTTTACAACTTCAGAACGACTAATCAAATTTCGATGAAATTTGGTGCAGACATAGATTACAGTAAGAAATAACATACGCTACAGATCCCGATCTGTTTAACCGGTCAGAAATTACAGAGTAACCAACATCTATACATCCACCCGTCTAGACAAATTTTCAGCTTTATAATATTCGTTTGATGTTGCATTACAATAATACATTAAATATATAAAATACAACTTTAATGGCCTACTATGTTTGATAAAAAAAATGTTTGAACAGTTGCTAGTGGCGCTGGGCGTGGTCTGCTACCGTAAGGCCACAAACCTGAAGCGCGCGGTGGTGCAGAAGCAGCATCAGGATGGCGACCTCGACCGCTCCGACTCAACCGTTTACTTCCAGGACATGATACTGTGCTCCGAAGACTCCGAGACTGACGATGGTGAACATCCTTTTTGATATTTGTCTCAGAATATAATAATTAAAAACAATTTGGCATCATGTTCATATTGAAATATATTGTTTTTTTTAAATTATTCATTCTTAACCAACTTCATTGTTAACAAAGCATTGCCAACTTACCTAATAACAAAAGAAGTAGCTTAAACACATCATACGATGCTTGCTTGGGAATCGCTATAACAAAAATCTAACATATCACAAAACATTAAGGCACGATCACCCGAATTCAAAATTGGTGTAAAGTTAAATCGTATGAGTAGTGACTTATGTACCATTTGTGCCCAGAAGACAGCGAACCTTTATTTGGGTTATGGTTCGAATCAACTCTAGTGGCGCCCGACGCGGCGGAGGGTGCGCGCGCGCACGACGTCAACGACAACTGCGACCCGCCGCCGCGCTCGCAGGGCATCGTGCCCGACAAAGCGGAGCCCTACTCTGTAAGTGTTGATTACTCTTTTTCTTCTCTGGGACCCTTTGATCTTGGGATATCTGTTCTATTCGTTTTAATAATGTTAAAGTGTTCCCAATTTATAACACATACAAGCAAGTTATCTGTAGCTGAAATGCTCTGTAATTTTTTTTAATAGTTGCATAAGAAAAAATCTAATAACGTTTGAATAGTTTCTCTTCTTAGCATTCATTCAAAAAAGTAAACTTAGATTTTAGAACAAAATATATAAAATTATTAAATCACAATGATTAACTCACTCTCGCTAATCCCGTAAACAATGAGTCCTCATTCATGACATTTCCAAAATCTACTTAGCATTGTTAGGATACTCTCAAAGTCTCAACTGCAAAGTTAGCGTCAATGCAATATCGAGGAGCAGTTTTCCCTCTAACAGCCTGACACAGTAAAGTAAACCGTCTGACACACAAGTGTATTCCGTGTAGTACATAACGCTGGCGACGGAGGTGTTCACGCTGCTGACCGAGGAGATCATCAGCGAGGGGTCGGACCGGCTGGGCGGCGGCGCGCTGCAGCTGCACGACGCGCACCACGCGCTGCTCGCCGCGCTCGCCAAGGACCTCGACAGGGAGACCGCGCGCACTGACACCGGTACACCCGCTATTTAATTTCTTACATACGCGCTAAATCTAATTACACTGATATAAACCTCGAATAGATAGGCATTTTATTGTATCTAAAGGCCACTTAGCGTTGTACTTTAGAATTTAGCATAACTAAAAATCCATCATTAAAAAAATAAGTTTTGGCGCCCAGTGATACATATGTGTGATTAATTAATATCAAAAACTGTTCATTGGTGTAATATTGTGACATATATTGTTTATAATACTGAAGTAGCAAACGAGTATGCAGTCCACCTGAGGGTGCTTACCGTCAGGTGGACTCCATGCTGCAGCCATACAGT
>DWPW01000315.1:0-12337 GCA_018252015.1 Astraptes brevicauda
GGTCCTACAGTTCGAATAGCGACACAATACGGTGGATTCCATTGGCTTTCCGTCCCTAGAAGGGCACGTTAAGCAGTCGATCTCGTTTGTTATAAAAATATGAATTTAATAAGTAATTGATAAACTTTGCAAATTGAATAAATATATTCTAATGTTCATTAAGATGAAAGATTGACACCACGTTTATTTGGATAACAACTTTTGTTTTCGTGGCTTAACATTGCCGCGGAATTGAGCGCGGCATTGGAGCAATAACAGTATCAACTATAAAAGATTTTAACGATCACAATAACAAGCTTATTCTAAAAATAAAAACAATCAATGAACGCGTGTCCCTGCCAATTTGTCGAAATTAGCTACGGAACCACTCTATTGTGTACAACGATACACTACTCACTCTACAGATTAAGATTTCCCTTACACAAATACGATACGTGACTTCATAAAAAGGAGCTATATTAAAAGTTTGTACCTACCTATTTCAAATTGTATTGTAACGTTTTTTTCAACGAATCCTGTAGGCGCGCTGAGCTTATATTAAAAATAATGCTACAAGATACCTACTTACGGAATATCTTTCGCTGCTTCTTCTTCATAAAGAAACACATCGGAAAGCGGTGGTGGGTTATTATTGACGTTCAAAAATTATCCCTTATAGCAGAGTTTCCCAATCTTTTTATTCTCTCTTTACCGGTTGTAATTTTTTTGCGACGCCCTGCCCTTCCAATACATTGTTTTGCTTTTGAGCTTTAACAGACAATTAATTTACTTTTTTCATAGAAAACGCTAAATAATAAGTAATATATAAACCGACGAATAATAAAGTAGAAAACAACATAATTTATGAAGACGATCAGTGATTTACCGAACATGACTTTTCAAATTGGAGCTAAAAAATCGGGTGTAAGCGAATTTCGTATCTTCTCGCGTCTCCCCTAGAATAGAGTTGGGACGCCCCAGGGCGACCGACCCACAGATTGGGAAAATCTGCCTTAAAACATCTACTTGTAATCAAAAATTTTGATACATTAAGATTGATAAATGATTCATAGAAACAAGTTATAGTATAACATACTCATATTTTATCTCTCCCTATTCTTAACGACACAGGCCAAACCGAACCAATTAAATGAATTGTCACATAATACGAAGTAATTATTACATTGTTAATTGTAACAAGTGTTACAAAGCATACAATGCTGGCTTCTAATCAACAACATGGTCTATTAGTATAGTTTGACCCTTTTAGGACAAAATCATTTATTGTGTCTGTATGTCTTATACATGGGTTTAAGACGACAATCTCTGTATTGTAAAGGATAAATCTGTCGGATATTATTATAAATACAACTTTAGACGTAATTTGGTAAAGCTGAAGCAAATAAAATTTTCAATAATAAATAGTTACTAGTGCCTATGGAAATCAACGAGACCATGTCAAGTAACATACTCAAAAATACAGTTGTAACACCTGAGAACCAACTTGGAACACTTTATGAGACTGACCACACCCATTCTTGCCTACAAATATTTGGTGCTAGTGGCCTTCAGGTGCATAGTCTGGTAGAGTTTCAGGTTTTAATGAAAAAGAATGTGAATATTAAAAAGGTATGTGTTCAAAGCCGGATGGGGCCATGCCATGTATTAAATCATGGCAGATAGGTACGATGGTTCATCCAAGAATAATTACATATATGTACATGAGAAGACAACACTAGAAAAAATATATAATTAATAGTTAATAAAACTGTAAAACACACCTTTGTGATACAACAAACTAAAAAGTGAAAAATAATGATTGTAAAAAAGGCATGGAGTGCATATCAAAAAGCACCCCATGCTTTTATTACAATAATTCTTTTTCGCTTTTTAGTATTTTTTATCACAAAGGTGTGCTTTTTAGTTTTTTAATTTATTTTTCTGCTCTTGATAAGTATGCAAAGTTTCAAATATTCCGAAATTTCTAAGTTGGTCAAAATCACATTCAAAGTTTCCATTACATACAAACAGGTAAACCGAAACCAATAAAAGTGTGTTAAAATTGATGTATATTATATCTAAGTAAGCACGGAAAAAAAAAATTGCTGAATATTTACAAATCTTGTTTATCATTTCAACAAATAATATGTCATACATATAGTATTAATGATATTGGTGTGCCTTAATGACTGTTAAAATACATTAACCAAAAATAACTGTGCTACCCAATAATATGATATTTTTCCTTTAATTGGGATACTAAGACAATGTCAAATAATAATGATGATTTGAATATTAATTAATATAACTGTAACAGATTTACTTTAATGTACAAATAAAACAATAATTAGTTTTTCCTCACATACAAATTGTATGAATCAGTTTATTACTCATAATTTATAAGTAAATGACAATATTTTTATACATGACACAACCACCTAAGTATAACTCTCAATGAGGTATCTACTCATCCACAGATTCCTGACCAACTACAGTTAACATCCCTAAGAACTAGTACATCTCTTTTAAATAAATCAAACTTACCACATTATTTAAAGCAGGCCATAACTGAACTAAAATTGTTTCTAAAAAGAACAGGTGGAGCCATGATGCTGCCCTAATTGTACCACTAAAGGTTTTAATATGAATAAATAAATAAGACATAAATACATCGAAATATTTTTCGTCATATCAATATCTAAGTTTTAATAATTTCCCGAGTGCCAAACAAGGACAAAAGCAAAGTAGATTCGAACGGAATATAGACTTATCACAACAATTGGGAAGCTTAAATACCTATAAAACCAATCAAACTATGTAAGGGCGTTGTTTTATGTCACGATTCCGGTCCTATCGTTGCACCCCCACGAATTTACTTTCACGCGACTACAGTCGGCAAGTACTAACAGAGGCAAATTCGTACATGTGCATCATTCAAAAATCGATAACAGCTCCGAGGAAATAATATGAAGTGTGAACTGAACTCGTAAAATGCATACATTTCCATATAAACTGAACACAGGGAGCGGAATACGTAAACCTTTGTTGCACTCACAGCTCTCACCGTTGACTTGCAACGATGATTCATCGCTCGATAGTCAGAGTACGTCGGGACCGATTTCCCGGAATAGGAATTATGCATGAATAAAAGTAAAAGTTGCAAACTGAATTCACCAATTCGTACATCACGAAATTAAGTAAATTTTCAGTTTTCATCACAATTACAACTGAGTAGAACCACGTTCTACCGACAGTTTGCAAAAGATGAAGTCTTATTTATTTTTAATCCTAGTATAAATTAAAAATTACATGCGAAAGAGAAAAATAAAGGTTCCTTAAATAGTAGCACAAGATTTAATAAAATGTTGAATCCTTGCACATTTGAACGTAATTTTAACGAATTGTTTCGGCAAGCCGGTGAACACTCCTTAAAATTAGATAATAATGTTAGAAAAGAAACTTATGACAAAAACATTGATTAATTTGTAACTTACCTTATGAATTTTCAATCCGAACAATGAGGACAAAGAATTTACACCGCAATAATAATTTAATTCACTTCCAGCACTCACAGCCGAACACAATATGGCGGCAGGGCAAAATCTCCACCCACCGAGAACAAATTCAAAATTGAAACTTTTCGTGATTGGTCACACTAATCGAGACGCTTCAATGCTGCCAACATAATCTTACAAAACTAGCAACATTACAAAGTTAAAAAAGATACGTTCAAGTTAAGAGTTTCCATAATAACAATATTAAAATTTAAAATACTCTTAACCTCCTCTCATTGATTATATAGTGTCCCGTAAATTGAACATAGTCTTGCAACAATATATTGGTCATACAAAAGCCTACCGGAATATCTACTTATATTTTAGTCCAAACTCTCATGGTTTTAGTCCAACTTAGGAATTTGTTTAAATGAAAATTTTGATTTAACGTCCGAAATAAAAAGTTGTTTTAATACAAAAATAAAAAAATATAATATGTTCCTAAAAGTTAATCAATCCAAGAATGAAGATCATATGCCGAAGAGTATCGGAGGGTGTGCACTGGAGCAGTGTTACAAAAATTCGTTTTTTTTAAGTTACGGAAGCAGCAAACGAGCATACTACCCACCAGAAGTTATTGGGGCCTGTGGCTACTGCCGCTCATAGTCATCTGTAATCAACCCTAAATAAAATCACAATCCTACCTGAGGTCAGCCACAGATGCGTTGCAAACAAACTGAGTTGTACTAAGTTATTACCCTGCACTAAGTTGGAACATCTCGAAAAAGTATGTCTCTCTAATCATCAAGCCTTACCTTCAAATGAGAATACAGCAACGCTTAACACAGTTGTTTTAAGGTTGAAATTAATTGTCTCGGGACATGGGTGTTTTGGAAAATACCTGTGCCGAATAGCCGGTAGGGAGCCAACAACCAACTGCCACCATTGTAGCCGCAATGAGGATATAGCGCAGCATACACTGAAGGGGTGTCTAGCTTGGGACAGTCAACGCCGTGAACTCGCTCCAATGGTGCCAAACCTCTCGCAGACGGCAGTAATAAAATTCATGGTCGAGAGCAAGAGGTCTTGGAAAGTAGTAAAATCCTTTTGTGAGAAAGTCATCTCGCAGAAGGAGCGGAAAGGGAAAGAGAGATGTCCTCCGTTGACCCTATCTGCAGCCAGAAAACCGAGCAATGTACGAGGGTCCCCATTTCCTACTTCCAAAACAGAGGCATTCGCGCATAACACAGGAGGGTCCTACTTCAAATTAACCAATCTTTGTGTAACCTAAACGTGGTTGCAAGGTTATCCATGGACTACAGTGTACAACCTAAATACAGGGTGTCCCGTAAATCATGATATACGTACGTATATTAGAGTACATAATAAAAGCCTCTTTTTTAGAATTGTTTAAAAAATAAATAACTGAATCGATTGAACATAAATTAATTTAACTTATCAGTGATCTTTGATTATAGACTCACTTTCAAGTATATAATCAAAACCAGTGATGTATAGCAAATTGTATAATCGTATATTTTTCGTATTATGGTGTAAGTAATCATTAAATTAATAATCAAATAAATGACAAAAGGCTTAAAACAATGATGGTGAAAGACGTCTTAATGTCGTAAAATAAACTTAAATGTTTGTGGTAACTATAATTGGTAAAAATAAAAATATTGATAAATTCATTTATAATATTGAGAATTATATTTAAATAAAGCACAGTGGTTTATAATAAATTTCGTTTTGAAAAATAATATAGTCCTGTTTTTACTTTAATATGACCTTGAAGACAGTTTATTTTTTCTGTGTTTTAGCAGAATATAATAATTCAACTTTACCTTAAGAAATACATAGTGACAAATATCAAAAATAACTTATTACTTCTATAATTACTAAAAAATATTGCTCGTATTACATAAATTTCACAATGATATTGGTAAAATAATATACATTAAAAATATCTTGGCTGTATAATAATATTACGTTTGTGTCATATGTCGTCAATAAATAGAAGTATAGAACTCTATGCATACATCGATATGTCGCTCGCGTTGCTCGTGTTGCCCTTGACTTCTTCAAGAAAATAGTGTTTTTAAAAAGTTTAGTTTAGAAATTTTAAAAAGAACTATTTCATTGTGTTTATTTGTGTGTGATAAGTGTTTTAAATAGTGGTTTTGATAGTAGGATTTCTGGTGTTGTGTAAAAATTGTGTAGCGTCACCTGACTGAACTCATTGTCATTTCCCGCCATTGTGGGTCTCGATAAAACTAATATAGTTTTCTGAATAATATTGAATCATTTCGATGAAGAATCATTAAATCGTGTTGTAATTGTGCCTAAGTAATGTCATTGCACGGTAATGACGTGTGTTTGCTAGAAGTAGAAGATTACAATTTGTACGAAGAGGAAGCATCTGATCACGCTTTTACTAGGTAAGGAGGACCGGCGTGGTTGCCGACGTTACGTTAATTTCGAGGCGAAAATGATCTATAACGTATCAGAGACGTTGCTTACATTAATTTTAGCGCGTAAATCATTGTTTTGATTGCGTCGAGATGATTTTGCGAACCTTACTCGGTCGCGCCCGCTCCGTGCCGGTCCATAGTCAGCTGTTGGGCCGCCATGTTTGGACAAATCAAATAGGCGTAGTAGTCGCTACTATACGCATTGCTCGTATGTAGCGCTACATTGATGCGTCCACGTTGTGAATTACCATGTGATTTCAGTTTTCATTAATAAAAAATATCTGTGTATTGAAAATAGGACAATTTACCATAAATTTTACGATCGCAAATAATTTTAAGAACACATTTTGCTTTTTAACTATAGATCACGTATGACAATGCACAGATATGTATAGAATGTATGATATGTCAATCACAGGTGTATCACAATGTGATATACCTATAACATTATTTGCTTCTACATGTTTGTAAATAAACAATGACAAATTTATTACATGATGTTTAATTTTAAGTCTTTATTTGACCACCACTCTATTACCAATGTTTAATAATTTGTAAACTGTTGACATTAATAGTTACTATGTACACAAAATATTTTTAGAAAATTATTTTGTCCACAAATATATTTTATTATGCTTCAATTATAAAATGTTTCTTTATATGTATCTATACAACTATTATTGATAATAAATGATGAGTTAGTTATAGTAATAGCATTGCTTTAGTTATACTGTAATGTCACATTAATAATGTAATAAGAAATGATATTGTGTCTGGCAGTTACAATGGGTAAGAATGTTGTGATATTAAGACCTACCTATCTAATAAGTATATTGTTTTCATTACATGTAATTTTTAAATTTCAGAGGTGAAAAACATTCATCTGGGAACAAAACTATGGAAGCAGAAAGGAGGATTCGACGGGAGATTGCCAACAGCAATGAACGTCGACGGATGCAGAGTATCAACGCGGGTTTCCAGGCCCTGCGAACATTGCTGCCACGTCATGAAGGAGAAAAACTAAGCAAGGTATGCTTCAATTACATTAACAGGGTTTAGTCAATTTTACTATGTATGCATTTGATGACTGAGATGAGTAATGGTCAATATAATAGAGAAATATCAAAAAGGTTTGGAAAACTAAATTGGTAATGTGTTGTACATACATTAAAATTTTTTTAAATATCAAATATTCAAATAGGTAAATAATTGTGTATAAATCCAATCATATTCCACCTTTTTTTATTTACAGGCTGCCATTTTACAACAAACAGCTGAATACATCTACTCTCTGGAACAGGAAAAGACAAGACTACTCTCACAAAATTGTCAGCTAAAGCGATTGCTCAATCAGCACGAGGGTGGAGAAATACCTTTAAAGAAAAGAAAAAGCGAGGTCATTACTCATGTTCCTGCCATCATCCCTGATTCAACTGATGATACAATTACTAACTCTATAACACCGGAATCTGTTGCTGTTATAACTTTACCGAATATGCCGCAGAAGAAAGACGCTGAAAGTGGGGAACTCCGTGTACAATTAGAGCGCGAAAGAAGGCTGCGGCGATTGCTAGAAGAACGTGTACACGCTCTGGAAACACAAATTTACCCCGAGAGTGGCTGTGAGCCGCAGCACCCAGTGGTTCACTATGAACAGACTGAAATCGCTGATTGTAAAGTTGAAAGCGATGAAGTGGAGATAACCGCGACCGAAACGCCTGCTGCTCCTCTTCTTGAGGCAGCCATCAAAGCGGAGCCCCGCGTGGAGGTTGAAGTGCTCTCCGACGCGGCCCACGACGCACCGTCGCGGCTGTACTTGGCTAGTACGAGCCGCCAAAATTTAGAAACAATCGTAGAGGCCATTCGTCACTTGGAAGGCGATCACTTATTCCGCGAGGAAACGGGCGACGCGCCGCTCGCTCTCACGAAGAAAGTGGATCGTGCGCCGCCGCAGAGACCGGGCGTGATCGTAGTTAAGCACTCGTGATCGCGTCCCATTCGTCTATAACTTTCAGCTCGATAGTTCGCTTCCAGTTGAAAGCAGTCCTGATCCCCCTCGAATGTAGTTTATAAATTTTAGTTGTTTAGTTCTTTTCCAAAGTGACGAATCGATAAGTCTGCGTTTTGTTTATTTTTTTACACATTAAAGTCGAGGTGATTGAAAGAGTGAATTGGAAGATGGATGCATTGTGACATATGTCGATCGGCGCTGTGCTTAGTTTAGTTTCGAATACTATAATGTTTAAATATTGTGTTTACTCAGGCTTACTGCAGTAGTGACGATGTATTGGGGATTGACTGATTTAAGTAAGAGTAGGAGATGGAGTGTAATGATGCAGTGTGCCGCGTGCCAATTTTCTTTTTACTATGTTTATTGGGAATCTATAGGAATTAGGTGAAACTCATTTTAATGTGTGAAAAGTTGAATGTAAAATTACTATGCCTATCATACTTATTTGTGGCGTAAAGGCATTACTGGTTTAAGAAGGGGGTGATATGGGTGGTCCCGATTGTGCCGCGCAATGGCTTGACCATCTGTCAGTCTTAAACCAACCATATATTTAATGTAATAATGATAAAGGTTGCTTGCCCGGGGCACCGGGGTACCCAAGATTAGGAGTACATAAGAAATGTTGAGGGGTATATGGTTATAAAAGCAATAATACTAATTGAGATAGAATAACAAATTATTCCAGCAATATTATGAACAAGTAAAATATAAGAATTTCGAAACATAGTTAATGTTGACATTGTAGATAGTAAGTTCTAGGCATGCGGCTCCCTATATTTCTGTTTAAATAATTATGATTTATTATATCTATACTCATAAAATGAAAAATGAAGCTACTTTGTATTTGTTTTAAAAATACACATGCATATAAACTATGTAATATTATTCTGTGACCATAACATTTACTTTTCAATGTGTATTGTCTAAAAGCAATTAATTTTCTTTGTGATCTGCTTAGAAAGCAGGGCTGTTACTTGCTCAGTCCCAGTGCTTATTTTGTACTTGATATTAGTGAACATTGTTAATAGCGGACTTAAATGTAATCCCTCAGTGATAATGTCAAAATTTTACAGCATTCCATGTTGTTCACTCTTAACATGAATTTGCTTTTCAAATGTAGTTTAGTAAACAATAATTTATAATATCTTATTCAATTAATTGTGTAGTGCTTAATGTAAGCCTTTTTAATCATTTAGATTTTGGTTATAAATATCAATCATACATTGGCTAAAATAGGCACTTACATGTTGTTCCAAATCATCTTTGGTCACAATAACTTGTCACATTCGGCAACAAAACAGGTGGAACTGTAACCTTTGTGGCCAGCACTTAGCAAAGTAGGGATGATTTCTTAATGGCATGAGAATGTTGTCATATTACTCATGTCTAAATAAGTTGTCTAGTATTGAAATTATTGTCTATAGGCAAATCTCCAGTTAAATTAGTGCGATGATGTAATCATCAACCCTCGAAATTCGAAAAGTTGGTGAAAATGCTTCACAACTTTGGTAGTCCTAGAGTATGTGGATTTAATGATCTACGGTTTAGGTAATACAGTCTTAACATGATTTTATTGTCGCTTATATTGTGCTGACATTTTTTTTGTTAAAATTTTAACCAGCAGTGCTTTTTTGTTAATAGTGTCTGTAGTAAGTTTTGAATGTATTTTGTTTAAGTTAGACTCAGCAACAGAGTGATGTACAATATGTGTAAAATAGTGCTGTGGCCCCATAAAGGGTCCATATGAATTTATTAAGACTGATCATTAATTCATTATTAAGTTACGCTAGTTCGAGCCACCATATTGTTAGAGTAATGTGTGAGTGTATATGTGTGTCTTGATTATGTAGCCGTTTATGTGTATAATATGAATATACATAATCATAATAGATTAACTGGTAGTTTTACAGAGATTCCTATGAAACATGCAGCAATAATTAAGTCAATCATTCTCCCTTTATAAAATTTAGTAAGTTAAAATAATTAAATATATTTGGGAATCTCTCTAACGCTGCTGGAAATGTTGTGTGTGTTCTTTGATATGTTATTTATTTTCTGCATTTGTGTCTGATAGTGACTCAGTACTGTACGCTAACTATATTTAAATGTCAGTAATTAAGACTTATTAATAGGTAAATATAGGATAGCTAATAATAATTATTATATATTTTAACAGATAAAATGAGAACAATGCTTTTATATATTGTATGATTTTCTTTGGACTTAATTGACTTGTAAATAAATATTTCAATGTTATTTTAAGTCTTGCTTGGCTGACGTTTAACAGTTAACAGTGCTAAGTCAGTGTCTTCTTTGGATATAATATTAACACTCTGTTTCTGAGTCCATAGAATTAAGAAGTTGTCTGCCTACCGCCTTTTACATTATGTCAGTATAGGATAATTATTAACATTGTAACATAACGGACTTGGTTATACTATTAGTGTAGTCAAAATATCTAGACGTAAGAGATTTTAAGTCAAAGAAAGCAAGTTAAATTGTTTAAAATGTGTTATTATTTATGTCTTAAAGTATTAAAATGGTTATTTCTTATTAATTAGTTTGTAAATGATAATCGTCAGTATATTCATTAGAGCTTTCTCCTTTCACACTGATCTAAAACCAATAAAACATTGAACTCACTACAATAGACGCCCCAGTTTGTAATTGAGTCATTATGGCTTTTATTAATGTTTATTATGTTTGTTTTTCGAGTACTGGGTGCAGGTTGTACATTACATTTCAATGTTTCGCCCAGGCTTTGTTGTTATTTTCATGTGTCTCTAATTATATAACTATAATTTTATTATATACTAAATCTAATAGCATACTCTATTTGATTAAACATTTCATTTAACCGTTGACTTTATTTGGTAATTTATGGAGTAATTGTTATGTACTAAATAAAACTTATATTTGTAATTGCCAATATGACGCTGGTAGTCCTCGTTTATCAATATTGTTCATGCTCCATAAGATTAAAAATGAATCCGCTTTATTTAAAAATTATATGTAATCAAGGAAATTATGTTTTATTGGTTTTAACAATGATGTGTGAATACTATTTTAACTTTTCTACACTCTATCGCATATTCTGTATCAATAGATGTTTTTGTTTACATACAATACAAAATGTTATCAATTTGTTTCCCATTAAAAATAAGTGTTTGGTTCAAATAAAGAATAATTACTTTAAGAGCTTTTACATTCAGTTCAAAGAGTCTTCAAACAGTTAGAGATGGGGTGAATATATATTTCTTTGCAAGTGTCATGTAAGTTTCATGCTTCAGCATCCGTTTATATCATTATCTTCACCCTATTCCTAACGGACTCATGTTCCTATGCATTATAGATAGTTACGGATATTTTTTACAGTTTGTAATTAAGATTATGATAAAGTGTAGAAAACGATGCATGAATGTTTCCTTTTTGATATGATGTTGATAAAAATATTTCCTCTGATTTTAATTGTACCACATTTGACCTACATTTACGAATATTTATAAAAGATTGATAATTTGGTGTTTTATTTTAATTTCCCGTAGATTCTTATCAAAATTTCAAGTACGAACGAAGTTAGCATGTTGGAGTTGCGAAAGCCCGTATTATTATTGCATGGCTTCCGAAGAATTACGCAGTATAAATTTGACGTTGTAACGTAGGGGCCTTAACTTCTATAACTTAGTTTATATGATTATTATTATAATACGCTTTTCAATTAAATTACAAGTAATCTTAAACCAACGCACATTATTATTTGATTCGGACTGGTAAACAGTATTTTGGGTAGTCTGGAGTATGGGTGACTGTTGGTAGTTATTTTTAATTACAATATAGAAATAGTAAAGAAGGCAAACTCCCCTCTTTAATACATTTATACACTTTATTTCTCCTGCAAAAAACGTATAACTGAAAAGAGGTCTCCTCGGTAAACATTATTTACATGTAGTTGCAATACCGGATTTAAAAAATCGACGTATCTTTGCTGCCAGGGGGTGCAAGTGAACTCCTTTGCAATCTGCTGCCGACGCCCAATAATATCCCTCTCAGATAAGATGATTTTACCTAAGGTTTGAAACATGCGTTGGTAGCATCGAGGACTGAGTTGGAATGCCTTAAATTATAATCTCTTATTTATCATAAATTTCATAGGCGCTTCTTGTGCAGGTACTTAAGTAATTTGCTTTTGTTTAGTACTAGGGGATTGCAAGCCGGCATCAATATACACATACCGGATTCGATACCAATTCACCGGATCCAGTGATTGTGTATTTTGGTAACATACCGCACTTTTGCTTGTGTAGGCTGTACATGCACGAGTTGGATTTGTTGTAATCCAACCAAAAATCGTTATTTTCACCACTCTAAGCTCAGGGCCA
>DWPW01000316.1:0-12336 GCA_018252015.1 Astraptes brevicauda
AATAAGAAATTGCGATAAACCATTTTTTAATACCGAAACTATCGCTAATCCGTGTTTTGTAATAAGGGGGTATATGTTATGTATTTTTAGTTTTATCAAAATTGGTCTTGGCCATCCATGGCACCTTGGAAAATTCACCCAGTATAAGTTTTCGCTTATAAATTTTGTCGTACGTGTGAGCTAACGCCAATACGTTGGCATGAAATCGATAATTTAATCAGATCGTATAACCATCGTAAACTAACATTCTCCTTGTTGGAATGCAAAGATTAGTGTGGCTCATATGTAATATCGTTAATTTTACGGCGTGCTAGTGTTATTAAACACATAAGTAACGTCTAGATCTAAAGCGGCTGGAATTACGGTGTCACTTGTATGTGTGTGTTATACGTACGTAAAGTAAGCTTAACTAAGCTCTATGGGAGGTCTTGGCTTTTTGGTCTAGAACAGTGTCTTTGAAATACTAATATTTTGATGACTGCGCGTAGCGTTTAACTTTAAATTGTCGCATTACATATGAGTTTTTTTACTAGCGTTTATTTACATTCACCTGTCCCGATGTTTGTTTGTTAGCAAATCTTGCAAGCTAAATTTCACCCACTTCCTAGGGTCTGGTTGAGCTGAAATTTGGCACGTAACTTAATGACGCGTGCAATGCAATCATATAAATTTAGTTTTGATGTCAATCCAATATGGCCGAACCAAAATGGCGGCGTACTATTTCAAGACAACCCACCTAATATGGGCATCAAATGAAAGGGCTTAACTTGTAAAATACCACGCATTATAAAAAAACTCAAATGCAAGATGGCCGCCAGTATAAAATGGCGGATCAGGTACATATTTTTATTCAACCAACCCAATATAGGTCTCAAATGAAAGGGAGACGGATTTTAAAAGCTGGTCTAAAATCTTTTTTTTATTTGACTTGTTTATAATGTAGAAGTAGCAAAGTAGTAGTAGCAAATAGTAGAAGTATAAAGTAGAGTATGCAGTCCACCTGGGTGTACATTGTTGCTCATGGACATGTGTTATAAACTCTAGGTAAGATTAGCATGATGATAGCAAGATGCTACCCGTGAGGATCCAACCTGAGGTGGATCAAAGATGCATTGCTACCATTGAGGACTGAGTTTGAGCACAATTTGAATGGAAATACAATAGCACTTAAAATTGCTAGCTGTTATTAGGCAGAAAAAGGCGTGACGGTGGCGCCATGATTGGATGCGAATCCCAACGGGTTCTACTATCACGCGTATCATAAGATAAAACCTGGAATCGATTAATCTATATTTAAAAATACAGAAGCCCTCATATAATATGTATGTAACTATTCGAAATGAAAGGTGCTTGTATGGGAATGGAACCCTAGACATACATATAATCCGATTTCATACTAATACGCTATTTAGACGCTGAAAACTAAAACGTTTCTCTAGTATTTTAAAGCCCCCCTATTATAGACAGACACAGCAGCGAGACTTAATAATTTGATGAGGGAAACTATTTAGGAAGTAGGTCTAGATCAATTAAAGAAAGTGACACCGACTTCCTAAACAGTTTCACAGAGGTTTTACAATTTTTGCTACATGTTTTTTTTCTTTTTGGCGGTTCCTTCCATTATGCAGTCGTGATGTTATGTTATAAAATGGTACAAATAATGCATACACAAGCGATTGCCGCAATCATGAGACAACTGCTGTAATTTTTTGAAGAGTTGTATTGTCCGTCTCCGAAAGTACTGAGTAGATTTTCACCAAATAAATATGGGACCCGACCAGGTGTTTTTTTTATTTTAAAATAAAAAAGGAATTCTCAAAATCCGTTGATAAACGACGAAGTTATTTGCGAACATAAAAAATAGCGTATATACGGCCGAATTAAGGTTTCAAAGAATATAACAGGACACATGACAAGCACTATATCTATTAAAAAGAGCAACCATGTTATACTGTAATCATCATCTGTTATTGTGTGGGGCGCTCAATTTGAACTTTGACCATTTCGAACGCTACTGAAATATTAATTCAAAGCTTCATATGCATGCACAGTATTGCACGGCTCTGTTTTACTGTAGCTTGGAAATAGTATTTCAAAACTATGCTACGTGTTTCTGGCTGTGAAAGGCGGAAATCAGCGTTTGTGAAGCTCACATTTTTTATATTTTGATACTTTCTGCACTTGACCTGATTGACCGATGTGTTAGGCAGCGGAATTATACAAAGCCTAAGTTTTTTAGATGTTTGATTAATGCCTCTAACTAAACATCAAATGGTTGTAACTGATTCAAATTATCTGACCTAAGAGGCGATTAAATCCTGGAAAAAAATAAAGACTGTCAATTAAAAAAATGTCCTATTTAATCTTATGCCTTATCAAAATAAGAGACAAGTCTCTTGTTGCCTTTGTGATAGTCTTAGTAAATAGATTAGTAGGTACTCTATGTTAAAAAAAGGCTCATCAACGTCATGGCGACTAGCAGAATCAAGCTTGGAGACTAAGATATTCTTTTTCATACGAGTTTCTTATTCTTCTGTGCAATATTTATCAGATTGTTTGAAGTCGAATCCCAAACGTTACATTTGGGGACATTTTTTTCGGCAAAAATCAAAAATATTTTTAATACTATGGCTTAGTATTAAAAACTTTATTAATTATAAAATCTATCTTCTAATCTCGATCAGACGGTATTTTTTGTATAAAAACCTATCAATGACACTGCTCATTTCTAGGCAATCCCGATTCCTAGGGGATAAGAAAGGTTTCCAATAGCGTTTCTAGGTGTATTTATGCGGTTCTAATTAATATGGCGTTCATTATCTGAGCTCGACATTCTTTGAAACTTGGAAACCTTAAGTATTCTTGACCTGGTTTCTTGTACATTCAATTATAAACCCAGTTTAGAAGCCACAAAGTGCAATTTAATTTGTGGTTAAATTCTAAAGAATTAGAAATTACAGACCCTTGACAAAGCAGGAACAGCGTCAACAGGTATATCTATTTTTGTGTTAGAATATGCACTGTGCTTCATTGAAATATAGTTCATTTTATCTTGTAAGTAAAAAATAGCGTCATTGTTGTTTGTTGTCGACTATTTTGTTTCCGTGATTTTCGTACTTATTGCATGTAATGCGTTACAAGTGACAGGTTACAAAAGTGGATTTTTTTTGTCTATTTATTATTTTTAATTATTATTCATGCACTAAACAATTTCCATCGCTACCCCGAACAGGTAGTTTAAAACATTACCGTTATGGGGCAGAATTTGAGAAGAAGTGGTTCATCGTAATCTACTCTAGTAGAGCTCTACCACTTTTATGGATAAAATGTAGTTAGATTTGTGAATGTATACATTAATTACAATTAAATAAATGATGTTCGTCGCTTTCAAAATATTTTTAGTATCCTTTAAGTACGACCAACAAAGTAAAAAAGAGGTAAAAAAATGTCATCGTCTATTTGCGGATCTCCTATGATGACACAGCTGATAAAGGATTTTACGGGGAGTGCTTATTATTAAAAAAAATCAAGTCAGTATAATTGCACGGAGATCCTAATAGAACTAGAGATGGAAATTTGGTATTTTATTGTAATTTTGAAGTAGCAAACGAACATGCAGTCCACCTGATGGTTAGTCGCCACAGCCGCCCGTGGACATCTGTAACCATAGAAGTCATATAAGATTAGAGTCTTACTCGAGGTTGGCCACAGATGTCCTTGACGACTAAGTTGGATTGCCTCGGATAAGTCTGTCTCCTATACCACAATTTTCTGGCCATAATACAGCAGCATTTAACACACCTGTTACAGCTTCTGCCGCCGGAGTCGTATCTCAAAAGGTACTCAAAATTTAGTACAAATTTACAAAGGGTATCGTCATGGGCGTACCGGCAGGGGGGGACAGCTGCCCCAAGTGGATTCTGTATACTTGGTTACTATCTACTGTTGTCAATAAAATTGATCGTCTCTGTTTAGTGTAAAAGTTATTATTTGCAAAATTGCAAGAAATGACTTAATACAATTTCTAAAACGATAACACTTTTTTTTAAAACGCTTAGTAACGACCAAGCACGGTCATCAAGTATGCGGAACTCCGCATACTATTGGTCAGTGTGATGCACCTGCACTCGCTGAATAGGCAATTTGCACAAATGTAATACTTTTGTTAAATGTTTTTTGTAGCTTCATTAGCTTATTGTATCTTTGAGTTTTATTTTTGGAACCCGGTTTGAAAAAATCTGAAAATGACCCAGAACCTGGGTACGCCCATGGGTATCACCTTTGTGTACTAAATTTTATCGATCGGTTGGTATATAACAATATCCTGAATAGTGCTAGATTGTCTATTCATTATTATAGCGAATGGATCCAATCAAAAATATTTTGTGATGTCATCTGGGACTCGCAGCGCTATCCTAAGAGGTCCAATTAAATTTTCGGTTCCATTCTGGGAATCTTGAGTTGACAATGCAATGACAACAATGGTAAATAACGAACTTTGCATTGTTTTATTGACATGTAAAGTAAGAAATAAAGTATTGGTGTAAGCATAAAAACCGGCCAAGTGCGAGTCGCACTCGCGCACCGAGGTTTCTGTACAAACCTGTATGTATATTACTAAAAGTTCATCCATCACGATAATCGAGTCATAGTAATAAATTTATAAAATATGTATGTTGTAACTAAAAAAATAAGTTTTTCGGATTTTTTTCCTTGGTAAAAAATCTGATGGTAATAAGATCACAGTCCTAACTGAGATCGGCTACAGATTCGTTGCTACCTCTGAGGACTAAGTTGGATCGCCCCAAGTAGATAAGTTTCCGGTACCACACCCTTCAGACCAGAACACAGCAGCGCTTAACACTGCTGTTATAAAGCAGAAATAAGTGTGCCGGTGGTCCCGCTCGAGTCGAACCACAAAGTGTTCTACCACCTTTAATCTGTATCTCTCAATCTATCACGTTTAGTTTGTTGCGGAGTCAATAATTAATCTGTGAGAGACGGAGTCTCTTACACGCACAAAACACTAATACTCCTAGCGGATGATACGTATCTGACGCGTGATCCTATTACGTTATTTTTTCTACAACTACAATACAACTTTAAGAATTAAAATAATAAATATACATCCACTGAAAACCAGCGCTGCAAGTGGCAACGACTGCCTGCAGCAACTACGCTGAGTGGAGACCTTTTCGGTTTAACGTTATTTATATATGTAGTTATTATTTTCTTTCTTTTTTTGTTTTATGTTTTATAACACTGCACTGACCTTAATTTGTGTGCCGAATAAACGATTTGCTTTCTTTCTTTCTTATAGTGGATGTATAAATTGTAGCATCTGTAATTCATATTACTTTATGACCTCGAGTTATTGTTTGTATATGCCTATACAACTATGTACCACGAGTAGCTGACATACCTACTAAGTCACAACACCATATTCCAAGAGGTTCAATCAAATTCCTCCCCAGAACTAGGTAAATAATAATACATTTTATTACGTGTTAAGTTATTAAAAACTTTTTTTGTTTTTAAACCATAGCTTAGTTTAAACTCCCAATGTAAACCCTGTAAATATGAACTAGATTATAGATGTGGTAAAATATGCATAACCGTAGATAAAGAATCCAAACCATAGATAATGAATTGCAGCATTTATTTGTTCCTAATCAACAGAAAGCTAAAATTACTGAGCCGAAAATCTATATAATTAAATGTGCAATTTAAATATTAAATATTGTAAATAAAGTAAGAATTCCTAAGAAACGTAGGACACATCATTATTATTATCTACTTACTTATACGTGAAATAATTACCCCGCCTTATTACTATAAGAAAACAGGCCAATTTTACTGATACAGCTAAAATTTCTATAATCCTATAAGCAAACAAGTTAGTATTATTAATTTTATGTCGCCTCTATAGTTCACAAAAGAATGAAAGGAGCATGAACTCACCGTGACGTCATGTGGGTTGTCAGTTGTACTCTTCCCGCGCTGCGCCGATGTGCCGCCTGTTACGAGGATTACCGAACACACACGAAGCGGCTCGACTCGGCACGTGACAGGTTATCATGTAAAGATATGCGCTCACAATCAGCAAATCTGTATATTTTATACTTACCTAAGTAAATAGCGTATTTTAAAACCATAAAATAAATATAAACATGTAATAAGTATATAATGCAATATAGTAAAATCATAGTAGTCCCTTTGTTTTGGAGATTTCGGGATCTCGCACAATGGTTCCGCGAAAGTGACTGTGGGTTATTGTGTCGAGGAAGCGAGGTTGGTATTTTTACTGCATTCCCTGTACCAGGAAAAATAATTTTAAAATTCTAAAGTAAAATTACCTAGAAGTAAGGTATTTATTTATACAAAAAAATCGTAATTTATGCATTGTTATCAGTAGGTTACGAATTGAATAACTTTAATATTATATGAAAACATTTTGGGCACATATTTATTCTCGTTTTCGATAGTGTGCGCGAGCCGAAGCAGCGTGACTCGGCGCCGGGAGGCACGACGCAGCGGTGCGGGGAGGACGCAACGCGGTTGCGACGCGGCACGGGCACAGAAAGCAGTGAAACCGCGCCTTGCGTGCTAACAATACGTCATTTAATACCCAATTCTTCTAAAGTTTAGTTTGCAATGTCAAATGAAATCCAATTCGTACAAGAGATAGAAAAACGCGAGTGCTTGTATAACCACAATCTGCCGGAATATAACCGAAAGGATTTGTCAGAACAGGCGTGGAGTGAAGTTGCACGGAACCGAAATTTAACGGGTAGGTAACTGAATTGTTAGAGAAATATCGACTCTTGTACCACGTAATACGATTAGATTGGGCTGGCAGTAGGGTTTGTTTGACCGGTAAAGCCGATCGGGATACCGATAGATACCTTAATAATATTTGAATGAAAGCTATTTTACAAGGCTTTAGCGAAATATGGTTGAAGTGTTTATTTCATTCTTGCGTCAAATTATTTTTGCAAAGGTGGCAAAGCGGTCCCTATTCCAGTCTGACCTGTAGTTGGTTTCGGATTCAATTCCCGGCTATGATACATGAATGATAAGTTATCTGTTCGGAGTCTGGATGTTTGTGTATTCATCGTTGTGTGTCAATGGCACAAACGACATAGAAAAAATCCTAGTGTGACTGGAAAGAGTAATTAATTTTACAAATTATGAAGTGCCCTTAATTTTGAACTGACCATTTGTTAACTTTGACGATTTTATTAATTTTGTATGAGTACTATTTAAAAAAAATGTTTAATAAAACAATGTTTATATATTTTAACTTCAATTATAATTCAACGCGGATGGAATCCAGAGATATAAATGTAACATGTAAAATTTTTAATGTGCCTCTATTCAAATCATAGCAATTATTACTTTTCAGTTTAATCATTATAATTATAAGGTATAATTTTTTTCAAAATAAATTCCCGGTTGGAGTTATAGATGTTTTTTAATTTAATAATTCTGTTAAAATTGTTGTCAAAGTCCGCCTCGTTCTTTGAGCATTCTTGTCTACTTCCTACTATTTCGTGTTTTGCCATCTATGCATATTTGAGAAATTAAAATAAGTACCTAATAAGTTACCTTAGTCACGTTTTAGGTGTACACCAACACGAAATCTAGTCTCGTAACGCGAAACATGGTAGTACTTAAATACGATATGTGACGATGTTTTTTTTATGTAATACTAGCTGTACCCGGCGCGCGTTGCTACGCCAACAATTAAAATAAATTTAATAAAAATAATTTTAAAGAAAAATCAATACACAACCTTTCTCCGTGGAAAAATACATATACATACGAATTTTCATAATAATCGGTACTGTAGTTTTGGAGTTCATCGATGACATACAGACAAACATTCATTTTTATATATATAGATTGTTTTTTTTATATAAATATGAATTTAAAAAGAAAAATTGTCTCTTGTCAAATTTAAATTTATTTATTCAACGACTTAATTAATTTGGAATTTAATGAAATACCGAAAACCATTTACATCACGTAAAAAATACAAGTCATAGTTCATTACGTTTCTATTGTGATGAAATAATAAAAAAATACACATTTATATTTTTTAAATTTAATAGAAACGTTTATAATTTAACATTTTTTTTCAGTGAACGAATGCAAAGAGAAATGGCGTAACATACGAAGTTCATTTTTAAGAAGTATGAAGAAAAGCGAAAAGGTCAAAAAGCCGTACTACCTCAGTCCTTACCTACAGTTCGTACTACCATACACCAAACTCCATCAAGCAGAGTATTTGGATGAACAGCGGATCGAATGTCATATATCCGAAGACAACGATCCAGATATAAGAATTAGTTCAGTCAAGTCCGAACCGGATATAAGCGAAGAACGAACTCAGTTCGAAACCGTAGATATAGATGAAATAGGAACAGATACGATTAACGAAAAACTTCCAAACCGAAGAAGTGCAAATGTTCGTCCAATATATCGTAGAAGACGACGTCCGTTTACAAGGAGCCAAGAAGAAGGTAGAGTGGTTGCTACTAGGAAGTTGGCTACAAATGTACCAAATGATTCTTCACGCCTTAGCAACAGTTCAATGAGGTACTTCCTTTTAAGCCTGCTACCAGACTTTGAGACGATGACCAATGATCAGATCAGAATGTTCAAAATCAAAGTCATGATGCTCATAGATGACATCAAGACAAACTTTTCAGAGGTCAGACAGAATTTAAACTCAACCAAAGAATCTGAGAGACTTCAAAAGCGTCTCATAAATCTATTAGTTAAGAATCTTAAAAAGAAATAAAGTTGTCCGAAATCCTTTTTACGACACACCGCTGGGCCCAGGTCTTTTCCCACTACTGGGTTCGTCTATGAGCACACTGCTCTATTGCTTGGTGAGAGTCCGTTATTAAACCGCCCATATAGCCTCCGACGTGGTTTCGGCTGATATCCAATGATGACAACCGGAACCGACGGTTTTACCTATCCTCCAAAGCATGGGAGCACGCATAAAAATTTCTTACTGGCGGTCACCCATTCAACTACCGACCGCGCCCTATGTTGTTTAACTTTATTCATCGTTATGCGCGCTGAAAGCGGGGCTTTAAAAATAAATAAGGTAGTTAAAAAAAACTGTGACAAAAATATAGTATAAATTAGTCATTATGTAGTTTTAAGAAATTCTGGTAGCAACTGTGATTTTATGTAAGTCTAACTTCTAAGTGGTTAAGTGCAGATCAGGCCATCTTCAATTAAGGTACCTGAGACAGACATTCAACTTATTAGCAATAAAATTAGGTTTTTCTTTTTACTTGTGCTCTCCAATTTTATTCTTATAATTTCACTGAATTCGTTTCAAGTTTATGTGATATGTACATATTGATAATGAATGAGGAACTGAATGAGACTTTGACTTCTCTGACTACTAAAGCACAATACGAAGGGATTGTAAAGAATCCCTTCTCAAGTGATGTCATGGAACAGTTTATATCATTATTTATGTCTAAATATATATATATATATATTATAGTTTGGAAGTAGCAAACGAGCATGTAGTCCACTTGATGGCAAGTGGCCGCTGCCGTCAATGGACATATGTAAGGTTGATCTTAGATGCGTTGCTATCCCTGAGGACTGTGTTTGAACTCCTCGGACGAGAATGTCTCCCTTACCACACCCTCCAGACCAGAACACAACAGGGCTTAACAATGCTGTTATTAGGCAGAAATAAGTGTGGCGGTGACGCCACCTGAATCGAACCACAAAAGACTTCTACCACCTTTAAAATATACTATCAAAATACTACTAAATATTACTATCAAAAACTCAATTAATATCCAAGTGTGTTGTAAACGATATGGACTTTTTGTCATAAGCAAATATAATGCTCATTCGAATCCTTTGTACAAAACAGCTTTAATATTAATAAACGATAATTAAGTCACGTGCATATTTAATTTCATTTCTAGACCCAGTTTTAATTTCTCCGTCTTCATTTTAATTAATCTTTACAAATCTCATTAAGGTGTACAATTCCTTTACCTGCTCAGCTATTCGCGAAGGATTTTTCTAATTACCCTGTACCTGGACCTTGCTGAAGAGGATTATTGGGAGCTTCGCCTACTTGTCTCATTGGGGAAGAGTAAACGGTATTTTATAATAATCATAGCAATAGCAAATTAACGTCATATTTATTCGGGGCTTTCTAACTTAGTCCTCAGGAGTGGCAACGCGTCTGTGGCCGACATCAGGTGGGACTGTGATTTTATCTGGGGTTCATTACAGTCGTCCATGGGCGGCTTTGGCCACTTACCATCAGGTGCGCTGCATGCTCGTTTGACTATTTCCGTAACATAAAAAGGGGCACATGTCCACCTGGCGGTGAGTGGCCACTGTAGCTCATGTACATCTATGATTAATTCGAGATAAGATTAGAGTCCTACAGGTCAGTGACAGATACATTGCAATTCCTGAGGATTAAGTTCAGTTAATGCCTCAGATAAATAGATTCCCTTACCACACCCTTCAAACCCGGACACGACAGCGCTTAGCACTGCGTTATTAGGCAGAAATTGGTGTGGCGGTGGTACCAGAGTCAAACCTCGAAGGGTTTCACCACTTTTAAAAAGAAAAAAGATAATATCTGTTTTCACTCGTTGTTAATAAGACAAGTCCCTCATTCCCTTTAGCTTAGCTCTGCCCCATTCACATTAATCTCCGGAAATTAAGCCTTAAGGTTGTTTTACTGAATGTAGAAATATAATTTAGGGCAATTAATTTGAGTGGACTATAGGTTCTTAAAATCCGTGTTAGGTAAATTTGTCCGATACATATAGATACTATTGATACACTGTTGCCTGTCTGTATGTCCCTTTCCAAAATAAAGCATTTAAGTAATATTCTGGCCAAATCCGTATTGATCAGTAGCCAGCAAAATAATCACAATTTAAGAAAATCTCCAATTTTCTTGTTATGATTTCTTTTATCTTTTATGAATATAATTGAATTAAGCGATCCATTGAGGCATTATAAGCCTAATTACAGTTTTATTTCTTTATAATTTAGATCCATAATAAGATTTTATGAATACAGTTGTGTGTGTTATAAGCAGTATTACACCGATAACACATGTCACGTACAAGGGACCTCATAAAAACGAATGAAGGGATTTGGAATTCGGAGTTGCATCGGCCGATTTCCCAGCGGACCCCTTACTCAACACCTCGTGACGATTACCATAGGACTCCGTGGACAGAGGTCTAAGGCAGTGTTTCCTAACCTGTGATTAGGTCCGCCATCGAAGGGACGACCCGCGTGGCGGAGCGGTCACCATACCGGTCTGATTCACAATGTGTTCCAGGTTCGATCCCCGGCCTGACAAATATTTTAATGATGAATATAGATTTCTGTTCTGGGTCTCGGTGTTTGTGCATTTCCGAGGCACCCACGTGTAGAGAAAATTCTATTGCGGGGCTATGAGTGTAGAAAGCGTTATTTATTTATTATATTATCTATGGTTATTTAAATTATTAAATGAATGCCAGCAAGTCATAATCGCTACATTCATCAAACCAAATATTAATAATTTTGTTGCAAAAAAATAAAACCTTTATATTAATACAGTATTCTTATTTTTATGGAAAAGTTATTATTTTGAAGCACTTAAATAAATTGTCCGACATTTATTTCTGTTTTCTATTGAGGAGTTCCTTGAAATTGTGCTTTTTCTTACGGTCCTTTCACTGAAATAGATAAGATACGCTTAACTAAGGAAACGGTTATTGTATAACTACTTGTGTTATTGCGACTTAGTGTATTCTTAGGTATACGATAGTTATGTCTCCCTAACACACCTCACATACACTCTTTAAACCAGAAGACAGCAGCACTTAACACTGTTGGATTATATATCACCAATACCAGAACTCAATTTACCTATTTTCTAAACTTTTAAGCATTTTCAAAGATTTACGTATCAAGAAGGCTTGCTGTGTCATTAATTAAAGTTTTCAGACACTTCTGAACTATTTATGAAACTTCGAAGTTTTCCACTCAAATGCTCATCAGCGAACGACTATTAAATTATGATTAATTTACGCATTCAATCTTAATACCTCGTTCTGATCAGTAAAAAAATGTAGAGAGCAGGCTCTTTGTAGAATTAATCTTTAAGTCTTACAAAAAAGGTAAACAGCTTCAACCACTTCTTACATCCTTCTGGGCACATCCCTAACCACAAGTAAAGATGGTAGAACATTTTGTGGTTCGACTCTGGCGGCACCACCGCCACACCTATTTCTGCCTAATAACAGCAGTGTTAAACGCTGCTGTGTT
>DWPW01000317.1:0-12319 GCA_018252015.1 Astraptes brevicauda
ATTGATTTTAAACACACAGACAGGGAGTGCGAGTTACATTCTTATTATATATACAGATATATTTTTAAACTACTTAACAGACTTCATAATGACTATATTGCTATAAGTTTTTTAACAGAGACTTGTAAAAACGCATTCAATTATATTTGAGTAAAATCGAATATATTAGCGACAGTGTAAATTTCTAAAAGATAATAGCCGTAAATAAAGTCCCGGTTTACAACAAATCAATGTTGATGTAACGATGTACTCTGGCTGTATGTTGTGATAACCTCAGAGCCTTCGACTCGAGGAAGTACTTAGGGATATACAAGAAAATAATCACAGTATATCTTAGCCTTTTGTTATTCCCTGCTTCCTATGACTTTGTTGTACGGACGATTCGAAATAATTTATTGAGTAAGTCCTAATTAAGTATGTTTTCTGGACTAAGGTAATAGCTTGTGCCTTACTTGTGCTGTTGTGTATACTAGTATTACACTAATACAGTAGTCAGTGTATTTTTTTGTTTGTATAATATAGGTATAATAAGTAATAACTTGCTGTAGGTACATATTAATCTATACCAGTTATCTGGTCATTCTGATCCATGCTTCGCAATAAGACAATAATGTACTTCTAAAACTTAAAAATGATGCGAATAATGCGGATAGTAGTGTCTGCAAAACATTCTCACACATGAGGCTTATAAATAAGCGAGATGTACTCATTTAAATCACAACGTTCTGCGTACAGAGACGAGCATGTTTAATACACCCTTTAATTGATATGTTGAGTGTTGAATTATAGTACCTGATCCCGGGCCAAGCGTGTACCTCGGGCAATTCTATTGGGCAATTTATTTATATTGATTCTCAAACTATTTCTATCTATCTATAGACAACGCCGGACTACTTTATGCGCTGGCACTAAAAGGCGCAGTGATATAATAAATGAATAAAATTAAACTGGCCAATATTAGAATATCTTTATGTTGACGGTGTTTAATTTATAGTTTAGTTTTCTTATTACCTACTTAGAAATTCTTAATTTAACGTCAATATTTCTATTTGACAATATTAGGTATTTTACGTATGTAAAATAGGATATAAAATAGAACTTAGATATAACCTGTTAACTATCGTTAAGTCTATGTTTGCTTGTCGCGATCTTACATAGCAGGTACAATTTTGGGCTTATTTGTAGTCCTTATAAAATACACTATACAGTGTTAGCATTATGTAGATTATATTATTACTTTGTTAACACTTTCTTAAATAAATAAATATTGACACGCACTCTGTATTGTTTTAAAAGAAAACAAAAATAAGTCTACATAAGAAGCCGGATCTCAATTTGACTCTCCATCAGGTGAACTTCTGAGTTGCTACTTCGATATTATAAAAATATTTATCGACTAGCACAGTGACCTGACCGTCAATATAATATCGGCAATGAGGCACGCTACATTTCAATTTATGTCTTGATTAGCCTCTGATTACACGGTTCATTTGGGAGCGACGTGCACGTTAATCTTTCCGCGCTGTCACAACAAACAGACGAACAAGTTTTTCCCAAACCACTTGTTGCTCGTAGCTAATTTATTCAGTGCAGCGTGTGTCCGCTAGCCACCAATTTGTCATGGATAAGTTCTCTATTAGTTTAAGCTATCGACGCGGTGGGTGTCTGGGAGTGTATTTACAAATGACTGTGCAATTACACATTATTGTCTTATATTCAATACGTATATAAATATATTTTATATACAGTTTACATAATGCATGTTGAGTTTAAAGTAGCATAAATACTTGTATATTATATATCAAAGTTATATATAACTGTAACGTAAATAATTGTTAATAAAATGAGATTTATGAAGAAAATTATTAGCAGAAGATTTTTTTATTTTATCTGACATAAAAATACTTATCCGACGCCGAGGCTTTCCAACTCAGCCCTTAGGGGTAGCAACGCATCTGTGGTCGACCTCAGGTAGGGCTGTGATGTTATCTCGGGTTGATTTTATAGATGTCCATGGGCGGCAGTGGCCACTTACCTTCAGGTGGGCTGCATGCTCGTTTGCTACTTCCATAACATATCTAGATTCATTAAAAGAAGTAGTTTTTTTTTAAAGTTGAAGTAGCAAAGGTGCATGTAGTCCAGCCAATCGTAAATAGTCCTCGCCACCCATGGACATCTGTTATTAACTTCTTAGAATTACGATTATATACGGTAATCAGTCATGAACATATCTTTGCTTTTTTCAATAAAAGTAAGGCTATACGAGTTATAAGTTACAGTATGAAGACGCATATATTACCAGTAACTAAGAATGCCAATAGCGTGAGAACTGGCAGTAAGCACTTCAAAATTATTCAAAATCCGTTCGATTCACGTCCTTGATGCGTGACCAGTTAGCAAATCAGCCACCAGTACATGGAATCACTTGCTAGTAATCGAACTGAGACTCTTATAAAGATGTCGTTACTAGCCACGTGAACAAACGGTTATATGAAGGATAATTAAAAAATATTTTAATAGACTTTTCTACAAATAGAAATATAAATCCTGTGGCTTGACATGCAAATTGAAAGAATTATATTACGGTAGGTTATTTAATGAAAATTAAATCAAAATTGTTGTAATATTTCTCAGGTTGCTATTTTATATAAATAATTTACATTTTTAATGTTAGTATAATTAAAAAAAATGAATAAAGCGTGTACATACTTTATGGAATATATGGGTTATACTTTATGACTATACTGGATATAAAAATAATACTCAAATTATTTATTAATAATATTAATAAATAACAGTGTAACAGCAACAAAATAATAGGTATAACCAAGCTAGAACTTTACGTTATTTTGCTACATGCATTCAGACGTGTATTCCCGCGTACCTACACTCGCCGGACACGTGTTCAGACTGACAACAAAACGTTCTCTGTAAAGCTTTCCAGTGTACAACGAACTAACACAATAAAACTTTTAAAGGATAACGTTTGAGTAAAGGCCTTATTATATAAAGGCTTTTATTCTGCTTAATTACTTCTGACAAATGTATAGGATCTTATAAAGCGCTTATACAGGTGCATGCGTAAATGATTGAACCAGCCGTGCCGTACCGAATCGAATACGGTATCGATTCAAACCGGCGACGAACGTTGGCGGAATCGAGAACGCGCTTGAGATTTTGTAAGGGCGATATATAGGTACATAATTAGCGGGACGGAAGCCGGGTAGTTAGTGTGAGGGGCGGGATGTCGTCGTAACGATAAATCATAAGTGTGCAAGAGTCGCTGGGCGGACTGTGGGCGGAGCGAGTGATTTTTAAACGGTTTTTTGAGTTTCACAACGGCCAATGCCCGAGTTCATTCGGGCATCCTTTTTTGGTGCCTCGTCAACGTGGCGACACTTTTTCGTTAATTAGGAGAACCATCATTAGGGATAATTTTCCGGACATTCGTGTTTAAATGCTAGCAATACTGAGATGTGACGTCAATGTACATTTACGCTAAGGACGTTTAGTGGATTCGTTTTTGTCGTTTGTATTCAAGGGCTGTGAATAGATTTGTCGAGTGCGAGTGAAATGTTGAGTTACAATGTTAATTTATGGTTTTTCGTGTCGATTGTCACCCTACAGTTAGGTACTAATTAATACCCCCGCGTCCGCAAGCACCGGCATGCCTCGGGTTTCAGCATGTATTTGGGCTTGCGTGCTTGTTTTTGTGTCGTATCCTTTCTATTGTTCTCTGTCGTATCACAACATGCTTTCCTTAATTCGTTCTCACTGCCACATAAGCTCTGAATACTGATTGCTGTCGAGACCTAGAATATAAAGTATTATATTATTTGATGCATAAAAATGTCTATTGAACGAATATATTGCTGTGTATGACTTTTATTATATAAAAGTGAACATACGATTAGAATAATCGGCTTCGCTAATAAAGCCTCAAAATTTTTAGATATTTTCATTTATTTTTCATTGGACAGACATATTTGAGAAAATATATTGGTAGATGAATATTAATTTATATTGACATATATTTTAACTTTCAAGTACCTACTGCATCTTCATAATAATCTATCACAACAAATTAAGTTGAGAATCAAACAGGAAAATGTTCATCGCAACTTATTCTATTCTTCACGAATCACCATAGCCATTTGATTGAGGTACTAACTATCAAGTTATTAGGAATTTAAGATAATATTTAAAATACTTCATAACAACTGATCACCTCGGGGGCGGTACTACATCTACTTATTTATATGAGATAAAAATTCAAAACCAGTTTCTTCTCACCGCTTGGTTCTAACAAGAATTTTTGACTTACACAAAAATAAATACTGTTTACGAAACATGAGAAAGGCAACGTCGTTGTATTATAAAAAACGGTTGACTCAATTTTGATCTCTACATTAAGTAGTCAAGATTTGTTTTCGGTCATGCCTCGTTTCGGTAGTTAATTCAAATTGAGGCTGAAATGAATAGCTGTATAACAGTATTTATTATGACATCCAATAGTAAAGTACAAAATTGATTTTATCCATGCTTACCGACGTGCAATATGTGCATACTTTGAATTCTACATCCGTTTTTAAGGTCTGTTGCTAGAATAATTACATTCACGATGTTAATTTAAGCTTGATTCTCGTGGATGTATCTTAGTATCTCGGATAGTGTCCACTTTACTTATCACAAACTGACAGTAGGTAGAGCAAGGTTTATAAATGTGAACTAGAATAAGCAGTACTCAATATTCATCGACATTATACATTACTCTACAAGAACAAAAAGATTGTCTGATAATTATAATTAACGATTTCTGACTTTTAATTCAATTTGTCGTATTTTGTTTTGTGTAAAAGTAAAGTTAACATGTTTAATTGGTATGATTAATCGGTAGGTACTTGTAAAAGTTATGTTCAATTTATAGAGAAGAAGAGTGTATAATATTTATTGATTGGTTTAAATTGGCTTTGAAAGGGGCCATGGGGAAAATGTAACAATAACAATATCTACATGACTAAATGTACATTTATTTATAAATAAATTATCAGTTTTGTGTAATTTTAAACTATTCAGCTGAGTATATTTTAGTGTGTGGACTTACATACATACCGATTCCACAACTTTTAAATTTTTTGCCTGTCTGTCAAACGCGTTGAACGCAAAGTCAATATTTAAAAATAATGGACCGATCAGACATAAATTTCCTTTAAAGAGGCAACAAAACAATTTTGATGTATTAATGGCCGTACTTTTTGCCCTAGTCGTGAGTACTTTTCGAAAATATCTAGCGTACCGGTGCAAATATTGAAAAACCGCGCGGGCAGGCTCGTTAGTAATACGTAATTAAGTTCCATGACAACGCAGCGCATAGCACTTTGTCCCCAAGTTTACGACAACAACTGGCCGTTCGATAAGCCTGCGCTTTATTTGTCCCATGTCTCTTTGAGTAATCGGCCAGATACTTGCTATCTTACTTCGCAGTAAAGGTGATTTTTATAGCCTCCACAAAGGCTCATGGATGTACATCTTTGCGATAAAGTAAAATAGTAAAATCTTAATTCCGATTCCGAGGGACGTTTCGGAATTGCGTTAATTTATAATCCGCTAGCGGCTAGAGAATTACCTCCATTTATCTACGCCCAGCTACGACCGTTTTTTAAACGTATATATGGTATTTCCTTTTTGTTAGTTGTAAATAGCACATAAGGAGTTGTCCTAAAAGAAACAGGAATTTACTCGTTATGTTTGGTATGACTAAAACTATTGTATGTTAGTATCAATCATCAATACATTAACTACCTATACCTAGGCATCGGTGCTTTCGCATAGTGGGATGTGGTAACGTGTATTGATGACGATCTTCAAAGCGTTAATAATTCCAGAAGTAAGTAAATATTACACTTTTAAACATTCCTACTAACAGCTATTTAGGTACCTGAACCGAAACAAACAACATAGGACTGATTAAGTCGAGCCCATCCGTAGAGCGGATCACCTGGGAGAAGAAAATACTTAACCAATAAATCATTTAACCCTTACGCAGCACAAATGCCATAACTCAAATGTCATTTTATGCGTACATTTCGCTGGGGCACTAAAATGCGGGTTATTTTAGTGGACTGTGGACAATAGAGCGAGTATGAGGCCGCGGTGCTACGAGGCGCGGACGTAAAAAAAAGAAAGACTCAATAGTCCTCGACTGCCCACACGCCTGCCTATGGCCACTCAATCGTTCGCATCCACTAGCACCGCACAAAAACTCAAGGAGACGAAACTGGGTGTTATTGTAGAAATATTTTACTTTTATTTTTTGTCAGCTCCTTACGATTGCGCGTTATTTATTTCTTCTTACCAGTAAGGCTCTTAAAGGATTATGCGCAGCTGATATAGTAAAAAATAAATATCCGTCGATAATGTACGCAATTGAATAAAAAGTGAAATATTCCTAAATTTTAATTCCTCTTAAAACAGAAATGAGCGTGAATCAATCTTATTCAATTCATTTTTTATTATTTATGGTGAGTTTTTCTCCTGCACCTCCGCCGGCCTACAAAGTTGTAGCAGAAATTATTTCATACTGCTACATTTTTTGAACTGTGTGAATTAAAACCCGCTGTTTTACGACTTCAAACTAACTTTACAGTCAAGGTAAAACGTCACCTGGAGTCTCGCTACATATTATAGACAACTTTTCGATTTTATTATATGTATAGATCGTGAATTACCAAGTATTTAAAATATAAGTACATTTAATTACAAAAAAAGAATGATAGATCACTTATGTGATTATTTGTTCGTAGGCTACTCGACACTTTTTTGTCCTACTTAGCTCGAGCAATGACACAGCACTAACTCTTAAGAGATACTTTGATTCTATGAGTTAACTTTAAGTTGAGGCCTGCTAACGAGTAACAATTGACTCGAACATTTTTAAGTGTATAAATATTTTTACGAGCTCTAAGTTATTGTTATTTCTTTCGTATATATAATTAAACTTGATATGCACGTAGGCGTCCAACCTTTATTTAAATCGATAGAATGTTCTTATATTATATTGACTTGATTGATTATTGAATTGTGACATAAACATATTATTTATGTTGCGAAGCTTTTATTATGTGAATAACCTGCCGTTGTGGTGGGTATGTAGTAGAGTTTATAAATAATAGATGACTACAAGCTAGTATTTTTTATGTTCAATTGTTTGGCTGTCTCTGTTTACAACTAGCGACACTTTCTTCATAATTCACTGCGTAGCTCTAGTCCTTATTGATTATATGGATAGAATTAACAACCAATTTGTGTTGGATGTTTCAAAATCACCCGCAAAATTATCAAATGTTATCCAATGATAACAACTAGAATGAACAGTTTTTGTGTCCTCCATGGCACGAAAAAGCACATGATATGTGTTATGATCATTCTAATCCTGACCGTGTCAAGATTTTACATCGTTTTTATTCTAAGTAAACTGTGGGAGGCGCGTTAGTATGAAATATGGATATGTATTTTTTTATACCTACAAATAAAAAATATATACGAAATAAATAGTAATAGTTACGAAATAAAATTTATACCTTATCGAGACTTAAAATAATCTTTATAAAAATATTTTAGTTTGCCTGCGTGTGTGAATAAACTTGAAAAGTACCTACTGGACTCTATCTTCTGTTTTTGACTGTACTTTTATGCAGAAAAACTAGGCTTGTAGGTACATTCCATGGAAGTTATTGGGTGGAAGCTCATAATACAAATACAATACTGCTACATTAAGCACGAACGACGACAAAAACCTTGTGTCATATTTGTTTTGAACACTACCTTTAAGAAAATTCAAACGTTTGACATGAATACACGATTTCTAAGGAAACGCCTACACTAAGTGGCGTTACTGTTTCTACATTCAATTCAAATAAGCTTTAGGGATGGACACGGCCATTTGTATTGTGTTACAAGCTATTATCATAATTATTTCAGTTTATTGGTTTTAATTATAACTATTTGGATACGTTGCTGTACGCAATGAGACTACGGTGGTTGGTATTTCGGCTTACATATTGAAAGTACAAGGCTTCAACGTTTTGCTTTTTGTGATATTATGTGTGTAAGAAAATCTTTGATAGATTTTTATTGGCATTTATACAGTCTGGGGACTAACACTAGCACATATTGCTTAAGCCTTTCTTATTTTTAAAAGGTACTATTTCGTACTTATCTTCAATGATGGAAATATGAATTATAATGATTGATTTTTACCTAGTACTAAATCTGTACCTAAATGGCTGTCTCACAAAACAAAAACTAGGGGATATAAACGATCTTCAACTAATACCTGTTACAAAATACTAGTAATCGAAAAGTTTGTCAAACTTAAGTTACGACACAAACCCATTTGAGGCGACCATATCGTCCCAGAAACACCGTCGTAGCTTAAAGCACCGTACAATGTCTAAAGTATTCCATTTGCTGTCTGAACAATGCATAGTCTACACGACGTGCGACTCAATGCCTTTCAAGTCAGATTAAGTTAGGAAAGGCTCGTTATTAATAACAGCCAATAACTTAACCGCGACTTGAAATATCGAACTTACTTTTGCTTAAGCGACAGCCATATATTATCTGACCTAAGAATGTTTTTCCGGATCGAGAAGGTTTTGTCACTGGCTCACATGCGGGATTTATTTCCGAGACACGCGTATTATTTATATGTTACTACTTAAGTACAAATAGATACCATTAAAAGGACAGATTAGTTCTTTTGGAGGTAACAGATATTATTTTTAATGTTTTAAGCTGTTATTCTAATATCTCATACCGTGAAGGCATATCAGATTTGACAGCACAGTCTAAGACATTGTACGAATGTATTGTGTTGTCTCATAATGACGTAATTCTCCAAAGCGATTAAATAATTCTCAGTGTAATAATAGTAGGTAAGTGAAGTTTTTGTAACTGATTTATGGAATTTAAATGACAATTGTATTTATTAAATTTTAGTTTAATTTTTAAAACTCTTCCATAGAGTAGAGACACATGATTTTAAAATCATTTACCATGAAATAATTATACTACCGTAGAAAAATGGTACTTTGATAATAAAATAGGTTGTAGTAGTATTGTATACTTTAATTTTATTTATTTGTATAGGTAAATCTATATCAAATTGATCTTAATAAAATAAATTGAGAAATTCCTGGGCATAGTTACTACAAATAACAATGAAAATCGTGACATTTTTGTTGGGACACATCTGGAATAGAAGACAATGTTTTTGTAGGTCATTCTTTACCATTGGCTAAACAACATTTTTTCTAATTTAAAGTTCAACATTTTCAACTGCCTGAACAATCGTGATTTTTAGAGTTCCTTGTCCAAAGGTAACAAAAATGTAACTAAGGTTCCGCTATCTATCACCTTGCCAAGGAGCTTTATGTCTTAAATCATAGTAGGTAGACATTTTTTTATAAAGTCCCATTACGGTCTCTATAGCAACAACTACAAAAATTAAAGAGAGTCAACAAACAAGAAACATGTTTTTTTTCTTTTATGCCGTATTTTCTCGATGATAATAACGGTAATACATAAAATCGTCGAATTGTAGCGCGGAACCCTTTATACAGAAGTCCGACTCGCATTTGGGTAATTTAAATTTATTGTACGTAATTCGCAATCAGGTATAGTCATTCGTCTTTATACTCAAACAAGTGGGACGACCTTTGCGCGAGTTGCGACCACATGACAAGGGTCGCACAATTTAAGTATTTTGTAAAATATTAGAAACACGCATTGATATTATGCTTTGTGGGTGGAAAGCGTGTGACAACAAATCCTTTTTTACGCATTGTAATTAATTAACCGGAATAAACAGACATGCTTGGGAAACAATAAAACATGACAAAATGTCTGGTCCGTGGCATCCTGTATACCAATTTTCGTATAATTTACAAGGTAACGAAGTACAAAATAACAAGTTAACGGTAACGCAACGTAACACTCAGTTCTTTTCAGATTGCAGTAGAAAAAAGCATACAGTCCTCATAATAAGTGATCACTGCTATCCATTTTCGCCCGTAACCAACTTTATATAAAACAGAGGATCTTTCGAATGTCTAGCACCAGTGTGCTGTCACATCTGAAGATAAAGATAGTTGCATGATACGCAAAATAAATTGTATGAATCTTTCCACCAAATTTCAGGCGCTGTATATTCTACTCGTAGACGCCCTGAATTATGTGAACAGACGATGATGGTACTGCTTCAATGTTATAAAAAAAATATGAAGTAATAAGTTAAGTAGTCTTATTTAATTTAATATTTAAGTTTATTTTTAAGGTTCTAGTTTATATTTAGTTAATTCTTGTTTTATTTTATAAAAAAATAGATTGTGATTCCGTTCAGATCAAGTTTAGTAAAACTTTTCTCTATCATTCAATGCAGGCAATGTTGCTCATATAATATATTTTACTTTGTTAATCGAATGCCTTTTTTTGGTTTCCTAGCTATTATTAACTATTACTGACTGTTCGTACAAACAAAAATAATAACATTCATATTATAATGAAAAGAAACGTCCGGCTTTTGACCACTGTTTTGTAAATTTGTATTGAATTATTAAAGGAAGGTTATCAAGGTACATCGTTTTAGCACATTTTATTATTTACTTTACCTCTCAAACCAGTACAACAAGGAATACCGTTAGCTTTAACAGAGAAAACAAAATGAATAGAACCCAACCGGTCACATTTGGATACAAATAAACTTGCTAAATAATGTCTCATGGAGTATAACAAAATATAATTTACATGTATTCTCAGTGGCTTTGCAGTCTTGTAAATACGTACTAAAACGTAATATGGATTCTTCATCACAAGTTCTTTACTATTGATTTTAGTACAGGGAAGTTGGATAGAATTTCATTGTTATTTTATGTTTGGTCATTTGTTTGTTGAACTATCATTTGTAACTTGAACGTTTATATACCGATCATCATTTAATACTTTCACATTAGATAATATTTAGATAACATTTTTGTAAATATTTAATCTATCATCCTATCTGGATAGAAACACTGTTTCTTCCCATGGAGATAGTAATAGTGAAGTTATTAGTTTATTGCGAAGGTTAGTGCTATAAAGGTTGTAGAACCGGAATGGTGTAAAGAGGAAGGCCACCGTCACACCTATGTATTTCTAGCGTGTAGGACTTCGGCACCATGGCATCAATACCAACGTTCGGCATCGTTTGTGTTATTAGGATGATACAAAAAATTGTTTCTATTAAACGTGACAGACATTTTTAACATTTATTTATTTCAGTAAAGGATATTCACTTTTGAGAGATCGTCGTAGAGCTAAACTACTGAAGTTAAAATCAAGAATTTTAGATGATAAGTTCATTTTGCAAGATTCAGTCACGTCATATATTAAGAAAGAATTGTTGATATTTTACATTAAAATAGGGTTAAGTCGGTGCATAACGCTTGTATAATTTTGTATTATAGTCGGGAATGACTAGTTATATTTAACATTTTACTAGTTTTCAATTAAACGCAAATTTTATTTTAATAACGTAATGCATAACCAGACAGGTGAGATTTGCACAAGTAGAACAAGAATACCCCAAGTTTCAGTGTGAAAATCTTGAACTAGTCAAACGAGCCGATTTATCTTAACAACAAAAGCAAAGTAGATAAATATATTTATGGCACGGGCAACATATCGTCCGGAGGTTGTTACCAGCTTTATCTCTACTTTGGCTTAATGCTCTGCACGGCTTTGGAAAAGCTTTTAAAAGGTTCGCTCATCCCTCGAGCAACGAAAGCTCATATTATGAACGCTTTAATGTTTGGTTTATTTGTATGTTTAGCCTACGCCTGTAGCTTTGCCAGTTTACGAGAAAAATGTGTCGTTTCCGTGCAAAGCTGCGGTATCGATGTAGATAGGTAATTACCTATAATACAAAATTTACGTACTTCTTAATCTTAGAACTAATAACGTACCTCGTATTATGAATGTTAACTTATGGCTAAATGGTTTTCTCTTAGTTGGTAGTTATTTTGTTGTTTTTGTAACAGTTTTAGTCAAATTATTTACATAAACAGTTTTTAGGGATTCTTTATGTGATTATAAAATGTCATAATAAAGTCATACTTAGTTGAGCAGCAATTTCTGTAAAGAAACATTTATCCTTTTTTATCATAAAATATTATTCCATTCATGTACTATAAGTATTAGATATTGTAGATATAGATTTAGTGGGATTTACTTACTATCTTTTAAAGTCTTGGTTATAAAATGCACGTTTTCATAACATTAT
>DWPW01000318.1:0-12313 GCA_018252015.1 Astraptes brevicauda
TTACATACACTACCTATTAGTTACAATGCTACGTTTGTTTAATCGATCGTTTTTTTCATCGTAGGAATTATAAAATTTAGATACTTGGTAAACAAAAATTGGATAAATTGATAAAATTTATTGACAACGGACTATAAGCCTCGGTTTATAAATTATTGGCATATTGGTATGTAAATTGTGATTACATTTAAATAACACATACATTTTAAAATTTTATATATTAATTTCGATACATCTCAGAAACCTAGTTAAAATATTATAATGTTTATAAAGGTAAAGTAATGTACATACTAAAAATAATGTATTGTTGTAATATAAAGAAACAAATGTAGAATATCCCACGGACATCCAACATTTTAAGAAAACCCGGTATTATAATAACCCTACGAAACTATGTGATTATCCCTCCATTTGCAAGGGTTTTACCTCCGTTTAACATAATCGTCCCTAACCAAAGACATTTATCTAGAGAGATGTCCATGTCCCTAACCCTACATTTTATAAGGTTTGAAGAATTTGTTAGAAATGTATAGATGATGTCCTCACTCACAATGACGAGTAAATTGCTGATCGCCTTTATATTTAACTGTAACTGTAATGTAACTGTAATACCTATTGCAGATAAATGTGAAAGGGCGAAATATCTTTGGCACTGAATCTGAAGTAGATACCTGAACCACACATAGACTTTTCTATTTAAGGCTAGATCAGATAATTTTTTTCCACATTTGTCATTCTTACCATGAGATACAAAATAGATAAACTTACACTACTTAGTACGTTTAGTAATCTACACACCCAACATTACTTATCACTGTCCTACATCTGACTTGTCTCTCTGATGATGGGCTTTAACATTTTCGTAGTTGACCATGCTGATGAATTAGTAGTGGTAGATTCCAGGTCCTTATGATCAATCATCAGTCATGTAGATTTTCGCAAAACGCAACTTAATAAAACAAGTTGCCGGCAATTTGAATTCCCAATCTCTAGTGCGAAATAACATACTCACCGCTTATAAATTTATAGTTTGTTTTAACAAAAATATTTGTACGGTTTCTACACGAGCATTTCTGTGAAACTGAAATCAAGTACCTGCCAGTGCTTGTTACTCAATGCGAGATATGGAAATATATTTTTTGTTTCCACTTTTTAAATCGTACTCTTTGACCCATTTAATCAATTACCTTCGTATTTTGGTACCTACCTATTGATTTTTTCCATAGAGTACTATAAATAACATAATTTTTACGAAAATAACCTTGTTACGTTACATTTTAATCACTCATTTTAATCAACATTTATGACTTTATTTATTGGAGAAATGGTATTTTTTTTTATTTTACTATATTTTAAAATACCATCGAGTAGTACCTATATTGTAAGCTGAATAACTACGCATGGGTAAAGAAATTTTAATTCATACCAACTAACTTCTGAAAGAGTCATCAAATAATAAGCTTAGTATTTAACTTATTTAAGTTGTGATAATAATAATAGATTTTTTTTAATTTTTGACTACTTTACTTCAAATAAATAGGCCAGCAAATGGAAATAAAAGGAGGATGGTTTAGAATGTCCAGACCAACATCCCCCATAGGCATATGAATAGCTGAAAAAAGAAAAAAATCAAACACGTGTTTTTGTTTTGTCTACGAATTTCGGAGTGTATTTGTTCCGGACCCTCCGTTAGCATAGGGTGAAAAAAAAATCAGAGAGTTTCCGCCCTTTTTCTCGGTGACTGTTAGATTTCTCCCTTAGTTAAGTTGTAGCTACGTCCATGCCAAGTAATATTACTTACTTACACGAAGAGATGCTTATTCAATTCGACTAAAATACAGCCACGCTAATGGCATTTAATTAACTGACGCGTATTGCCAAAGGAATATTCTACTATGTACATACCTACCTACTTAATTGAAAATTGATGAACACGATCTTGCGCTGAAACACAAGCTAACGATTAAGAGTACCTAATCTATTTACATTGATTTATTATAAATTTATGATGCCGTAATATTATGTAAATTAACATTAATTTATCTTTTATAAGAAAATATTTATATACCTATTATCTTATATGTATAGTATATAAACTATATAATTTCAAGATTTCTTGATTTTTTGTCTTAGATTTCATTTACTTGAGCCGTTAAACAATTACATTAAATTTAAACTAATATTAAACTATATCAGCATTCCGTGGGTAACGTCTTAACCGTAGCTGAATATTAACCAAACAGTTTGTATTTATTTTATATTCATGACATTTTTGAGATTCTATATTTCTAGATTACAGTTTTATTAATTGTAGCAAATCTATGTTTGCATATTGAAGAGGTTAAATAAATATACGGTACCGAAGGGTCTACTGACTCGCAGTAATCTCACAATAGTTTTGTTAGAATTGTCGGATCAACGAATTTCTCGTATTTTATTGATTGTCGAATAGAGCCTATGATTATGATTTTATGGTAATTAAGTGTCTTGTAATCCGACAAATTAAATGAAGAAGACGACAGCGGCTACGACGGCGGACGTATTTTATATGTTTTTTTTAATCCTTGCCGCGAAGCCTAATTATTATCATAAATTAAAGTAGCGTAACTTACCCCTTATAACATCAGCTATCTGCACATGAAAGTCCCGTGAAATACGGCCTAGCTAGACCGTAGTGTTAAGAGGATTATATGATCCGGAAGCGACAGACAAAAATTGTAATAATTTATTTAATACTTTTTATTATAAGTGTTTATTTCATTAAAAGTTATTATATTTAGTAGACGGTTGTTGTTTTGACACTAGAAACAGATGTCTTGATTTCTATCTTCATCATTTCTACATTTACATTTTATAATCAGTTCTTTCCATTTCATGAAGGACAGGTACGTAAGTGACACACTTTTCTAACACTTCGTATATATTTACATAAAGAGCCGTGAAGCAGGTATACTTACATATTTGCAATATACAATTTTATACAGCTTATAATCATGTATTTTTTTTACAAAATACTATTAGAAGAGCGAGTATTTGACTGTTTAAAGGAATCCGTATTTTTGTCTCTCAGGCCTTACCTACTTTTCTTAAAGTCCCTTACAGGCGTTCCATACTTCCATCCCAAAGAGTGTAGTTCTCTAATCTATATGTATTATCTATGATTGTAGTAACTATAAACTTTAGAAAAATAAATTGTATTTTAATCTCTATATAAATTAAAGCCAAAAAGTGTACAACTTTTTAATTCGCAATAATTAGAATTATTAATTAGAATTTACTTTGATAAAGTCTTTGGGACGCAAATTTCATATCTTCCTAGGGGCAAACAAATTCCAATCTAGTAGCCGCTACTTGTAATCTTTGACGTAGAGCGCCTCATAGATATACTTAAATCAGCCTTACCACACCCTTCCAATTAGATAACCCCAGTAGGCTTTGGCCACAAATCCATAACATAATTAGGTACTTTACCTTCAATAAAATTGATCAACATTAAACGTTTTTATTAACCACATCCATTAATAATAAAGAATTTTAAATTCACGGTTAACAAACTATTTAGCTGACAAATATATGTATATCATGTAACTAAAAAATATTTTTCTTTGCCAGTTAATTGTTCTAGAAGAACAAGCCATGCCGGACTGGACCTGGCTGCTGTTGGCAGCTCTGCTCGGCGCCGTGTCCGCGCTTGCAGTGCCATTGACCCTCTTAGTCTACTATATCAGGTCCTTCCAGTACAAACCAAGGAGCATGGATGATGCACCCACCACACCTGTACTCACTCTTTCGCCAGTAAGTATTTAACATTTTGACATATCATCCTATATCATCACCCCTTTATTGCCTGGATCCAGGGTACGCATCTTCTCTTGAAAATAAAAAAGTTAACATCAAAAGTGCGCCACGATCACCAAGTTTAGTATATTGGAAGATATTAGGTACACACCTTGAAAAACAACTTTAAACACGATTCAGGGAATAGATTTGCTGTAGATGTTTTTCTTGTTCATAAAAGTAAGTGATCATTTCTAAAAATATGATTTAAAACCCTGAACTGTCAGGTGTATCAAAATTGTTCTTGTACAGTGATTTCAAAAGGAATGTTCCTGTGTAACAAAAAGTTGGTAGTATGTAGGTAATGACTAAGGTAATTTCCTTGAAAATGATACATTTGCCAGTAGTAACTAACATAAAAATATTCGAATTCAATAGGCAGTGTGCCCTGCTGCTACTCCAGAGAATAAATTGGTATGAGTGATATAAAAAAATCGTAGCTATACATCATTTTATATATTTTCTCTTTTCATCAAATATGTACTAACTTTACTGAAAAAGATAAAACAAAATAGGAACTTAAAAAAACAGCAAATTAATATTTCTATCAAATTTCTTTTTAGATTTAATTGCTAACATTCAGAATAATTTCCTTTCATATTTAGGTACCTACTAACATTCATTGAAATCATTCAAGACTTCCGAAATTTCGTTAACCAAAAGCTAAGATGTGTTAACGTTTTTCATCATTCCAAAACTTTATCGTTCATACGAAGTATTGAAAAGTCTTTGTCGAGGGCTATCCACTCAAACTCCGACTGGAGTTAGTTTCAAGTCTCTTGACTTGAACTTGACCACTTTAAGTCTTCGCGTTCTTAGAGAATTGTTTTATTTTGAAATTCCTTTCTCAGCCAGTAATACTTTAAAAAGTTGTCAACCCTCAATATCTATAAGTAATACTAGTAATGGCTGTTTAATAAAATTTCGAAATATCAAACGAGCTTGCAGTCCACCTGATGGACAGTGGCACCCATGGCCATGTAATCAACCCCAGATAAGATCATAGTCCTACATAAAATTAACCAAGGATGCGTAGCTACCCACTGATGGTTGAAAAATCACTTATTGAATTATTTTGTCACAGTGTTTAAGGAATGTTGCAATTGGAAAAATATTGATACACCGATATCGATATTTTTCGATTTTCAGGAAAAAAAATCGATATATCGATTATGGGTAAAATTTCAGAAATCTTAAAAAAATTTCATAGTTCATTCTTAGTCGATAATATCTATAGGTAGGTCATTGTTACACATTTGAATGTACAAAATATATCAACTTTATTTTACTCTTATATTTTATTCCTTCAACTACTTACGTTTCGTAATCGTTTGCACAAAAAATGTTTTTTTATAGAAATCCCGATATTGGATATTTTAAATCAATGTATCGGATCAAATTATATCGGCCTAAAATATCGATATATTGTTATGGAAATATCGATACTGTTACATAATATGACGTCAAATAAGACTAGTTGTATTTCCGTAGGACTTCTAATTTAATAGATATTATAAACTAAATGAAAACAGATGGTCGCACTCTGGTAACATAAAATTATAATGACTGCCATTCTATAATAATATAAATAATTAATGATTTGTCTATAAAATTGGCTGTAATTTAGCCCATTAAAGGCTTCTGTGGCAATCGCCGGACACCCTGTATACATTATATAAAATTACTTCAACACATATTGAAATATTCATATTTATTCATTCCAATCGGATTGACAAAGGATTCCAAATTTTATTCTCGTGATATAATACAAAATATTCAATCCAAACGGTTACGATATTTGCTAACATGGCTATAAGGTTTCGTGATAACATAATAAGTATGTTTCATGAATATCTAATTACGTGCTATTACTTTTTAACATCAACAATGAGCAAATATAACATCAACAAATTGAAATAAAATAAAAGTTACCGATAATATATAAGATGTCTTTTAAATGTTTTGCTAGTGTGAATGCCAGATAATATAATATATGAAATAAACAAGAAATCAATCAAATATTTAAGACTAGTGGGTATCATGATGGGTACTTAATAGGGTGGGTTTAGGTCGAACCTATAATAAAATATCAAAGATATTACGGAAATTAAATAGCGTAATTTAATTGTTTCCTTCAGCTACGAACTATTCCCAAAAGGCAATATTAGGTACTTATAAATTTTATAGATGCCAAGATGAAGATTAGGTGTATCATTTTCTTGTATGTCCCGTTTTATAGACGATCGTGAAGACATCATAAAACAAGTATTAAATAAGGAAGCCTACTTTCTTCGCCCCTCAATGGAAAGGTCATATCGTTTCATGTGGGTCGTAAGTTATGTCTGGGAGACATTATCAGCCAACTTTACATCTTAGTATGAAGATTAGTTCTAAAAGTACTAACTTACTATGTTTAAAACCTGTAGAAATAATCAAAAGTAGGTACGTAGAAAATTATACGATGGTTGATAGTTTATCAAACAATACAAACGTTGTCTTACCATATGTCGATAGACACAGCCCTACAATTAGCTAGGTACACGTAACACAATACAATTCGTCTTATTAAAGCGACCAAGCATTTGAAGCAATCATCGGAAAGCGGTATCACCCGAAACTACACATTTCCCTTGTTGTTTATAGGTGGGTAGGTAATGCCTCGCCACTCACAATTTCACTATATGCACAAATCTCCTTTTCAATGTTAATATTAACTGAATTATTAACACTTCACCTAACTAGAACTCCTAAACTAAAAGTAAAATATTTAATGAAAAATTTTTATGCTTTTGTTTGACAATTATATAAATCAAGGTTATTAACGAGAACCAAAAATATAACGACAATGATTTAATAATAGATGATATATTTCCATTGAACGTGGCTCTATAATTCATACAACTTATAAGTATAAACGCGAATTTCACGACGTCGAAAAAAAATTGTCATATATTCGTTATTTAAGCCCTACCTTCTCCGACCCCTAATAATTACCTATAGGATTAACTAAACACTATAGTGTGATAAATTTGTTGATACGGTTTTAACTTGACATTTAGGACTTTTACATCAAAAAACTCAAAGTTGAAAAAGGAACGTGGACACTTTCTTTTTAATAAATTTTGGCGCGCTTTTACTCACCTTTTATGCTTGTCGATACAACGCCCAAAGCGCCCTAAAAACGCCCCATAATTACTCTCACCCTAATTTTGTTCGAACAAAGACAAAGGCAACCAAACGCCGCATTTAATTCCTACGTTTATGGCAGAGTTAATTTCCCTAGTTAAATTTTGTTCGTAATGACTTAGCTGAAATCCAACCAATTAAGGTTTTACACGGTTTTAGCACACTTTTATGCATGTAGATAAAACCGTGTCCCTTCCTTCGTAGTTTCTATTTGTAGATCCATAGTACGATGATTCCCTGGCTTCCAGTTAGGGGAATAGATTTTTAAGAAAAAATAACCCTTTCTTGACAGTCGGGTAATAACTTTCCAGTTTTAGTTTTTCACAAAAATCGGCCAAATAGGATATCCATGAAAATTCGCCCTGAATAAGAATCAAATTTTCTTAATCATTGTCATAAAAAAAGAATAATTAAAAAATCTTAAACCTCGTACTATTTGTATTGTTTAAATAAAATTAAATTACACATACAATAAACACAACTTACTGAAAAGTAATTTAATTTTTTCAACGAATTACCTACCTATGGTTTTTTCTCGTTATGTACAACAACAATAGTAAAATGCAGTAAACAACGATACTAATCGATAAAAAGTTTGCGATAGATGAAAGAACTTTAACTGAACGATCGCTGCATCGCGACAGACGCGTGCTGATTTTAATTTTCATGCAATTTCCGCAATGCCGCAGTCGTTCAAACGACCCTTTCTCGATTACGAAACACATATTCAAAAAGACCTGTTTCCTTCACGATGTTCAGACGCTATTTGACGGTGTAGGTCATTAGGGATCGTTAGGATAGATTGTTATGAGGAGAAGCCAAGTGAAATTGTTTTGGACTACACCATTTCAGCAAAATATAGTAGAACTCTATGTGGTTCGACTACGGCGGCACCACCACATCACATATTTTTTCCTCATAACAGCAGTGTTAAGCGCTGCTGTGTTCTGGGTTGAACGGTGTCGTAAGAGAGACATACTTATTCGAAGCGTTTCAACTTACTCCTCAGTATAAAAAAAACCTACCGTTTGTCGTTGCTCACTAGTTGGAGAAGACTGGAAGCATGCTCCATCACACGCATTGTACTCCATATCCATTTGAAGCAGATACGAGTTAGTAATTATATTAGATGATTGCATAATATGTTTTCTACTCGTTCGAAGGCCTCCGACAAGACTCAACTATTATAATGTTTGAAACAATTAATAAAACTATTCTACGAGGCATAGAAATATTTTAAAAATTGGGTACTAACGATCATCTATTCATAATCCGAGAGCGCTTGTTGATGTTGCGTAACTAAGCTATATGCTTAGAATATAGTAGTGCCATAGAACTATATGCACTTCTATTGAATAAAACATAGACTTAGAAATGTTCGATGGACTAAACTATACCTTTTAAAATTTACCTACCATTAGTCGGAATTTTTAAAATAAAGTTGATCTTGATCAATTGTGCACTGGCAAAAATAATTCCGTTTTGTGTCAACGAACACAAATCGGAATTATTCTTACTATTAACATAAATTATAATTAAAATTATAAGAACCATCAAGTATTTCCACAGAATGTAGTAGGTACAATATTTCTTGAATTTTCGTTTTAAACAAACTTAAAGAAAGGAGATGGTTTCCGCACAATCATTTTAACAACAAACAATTTATATACAAAACAAAAGTCAAATCCACCCCAATTATGACTTGCATACTCAAAACAAGGAGAGCCATTTAATTAGCTTGAATATACATTCCAGAGCCCTGCCGTAGCGAGTTGAGCGAATATTGTTAAGTAAAAATATGCCGTTGAAAATATAAGTATTTTTAACCGCGATCAAAATAAGACTTTGTGTTAAAAACAAAATGTGAACCTAAAATTATAAACGTGTCTATTATTAAGTCGTATTATTAATTTTGGTGCTTTAAAATAACAGTCAACGTGTATTAATCAAGAACTCCTCTCATATTGCGAATGCATACTGTCTGAAGTGACTCATCTATTTTGAACAGGTTTTCAAGTATAAAAAATTAACAATTCGAAATGTATACCGACAATTTATATGTATTATTTCAAGGAAATACTAAACGAGCTGACGCGCGGCGCCGGCGGTACGCCTGAGGGCGTTTTGAACGCAATGCTGCAGTTCATCTTCCAGCAAAGCACCGCTGATACGCGCTGGCTGAGGCGGCGAATGGCCAATGAGCTGGCTGAGCTATTAGCCAAAACCTCATCGGGGAAGATCTTTGAGTCCTTAACGGTATGAATAGTACTTAAAAAATGTAAATAATATTTTTTTGCCCTAAGCATCACGCTGAGAATATTGTACTTACGCCACTTCATTGCACCTTGTATTGACGACCATATTTTTATTTTTAAAATAATATTTACTTAGGAATGAAAAGCTTCGTTTCATATACCAAAAATGATATTTTAAAGTATTGTAGTGCTTTATGGATAAAACCCTTTTCATACCTTTCTATTTCTTAATTTACGTAGCTCAAAAAGAAATTGCTAGAAAATATCTGAATAGAGATTCAATATATTGTAAAAATAGGATTATATTTTTAATGTCTGATGTATGTTTACACCTGTATTTAAAAACATCCTAACCTAAACTAACCTATCTATATATTTTTTTCCAGCTCCGATCATTAGAAGTTGGCTCTGAATTTCCGAGCATCAATAACTTGCGTCTTCTGAGCGGAGAGCTTGAAGACGACGGAGCGAGGTTACGTTCTCTAGACCTAAGGTTTGATTTGGCCTACGACGGCAACTTTAGGATAGAAGTGGATGCTGTAATGCTTCTGGGGAAGATTGCAAACATCTCAATCACTGGTGAGTTTTTAATATAAAGTAATTTTATATTAAATATTTTGAATTTTGAATTGAATATATGTAAAGAATATGTGAATGTCAATAATGATAACGATCCTTGTGGCTAAAATATAAATTGTAAATATAATTTTTACTCTATGTCTTACCTATTCTATTTAAGTACTGGAGGTTCCAGTACGGTTTCACTCGCATTTTAAAAATATAAATTGACATAGGTACATAGCAAGATACATTAAGGATGGCAACGCGTACGCGGGATCGTTGAGTGCATGCTATGTTGTGGGTTATACACGGAAACCTGATTATTCCCCAAAACTTAAAGTAGCCTAAGTTACGACTTAGACCTCTAGGTATCTTCCAGTGAAATCCTGTTACAATCGGCCCAGCCATTTAGAACATTACCTCAGCAGACAGACAGACATAACATATAACAGACAGACAGACAAGAAATAGTACCTAATTTAATAATTTTTAGTACATAGTAATTTTTCTATTTTTCTTATACGTACTGCGTATACTTTCATATGCATTTAGTAAAAAAAATGTTATTAGGACATTACATCCAGACACTCCAATTTTCTTTACCTGTATAGATATATTATTCTTTTACTATTTCAGTTGAAAGTATAAGTGGAAGTGTGCGTCTCATGTTCCGTCGCACACCATACACACACTGGGCTCTTGCGTTCGAATCGCCACCGAAGTTAGAGCTCCGTGTGCGAGGACGCTTCCAAGGAAGGCAGCTCAAGCCAAGACTGGCAGCTTTGGTAGCTGCTCATATTAGAAGGGCTGTTGCACAGAGACATACGTTGCCAAATTATAAGATAAGGTGAGATTTCCAATTTTATGATTGTATTTTTAAATCGATTTTTGTTGATCATATTGTTTTCAAATGGGTATGCTGACTACAATATTGTCAACTGTGATATCAACTCCTTTGTCATGGATATCTGACATGGATACACGCAACGACAAATTAGTATACCTACCTAATCCGTCACTACACAATAGTCACCCAAATCCAAATATGTAGGTACCTGGTCATTTTAATAATATAATTTTAATTTACAAATCCAGATTTTTGTTTTGGGTTGTCATTAATGTATTTTACGAACCTTCTGGTCGCGCGACCGTTATGGCGACCAATTGAATGTGCGACAGTAGAACCATTACTATTTATTAATATAGAAACTACTATACTATGCACCAAGCCAATAGCTATGGATGTTTCATTTGACAATTATCTGTACTTTCTAGGTACAAACCATTTTTCCCGAAATCAGAACCAGGCAGCACAGACGGGGAAGACGGCCCCACGCCGCACGGACGACTTACGGTGCGGCTGGTAGAGGTCACCCGGCTGCACTGGCCCGGTGGACCTGGGATCGTTAGGGCGGCACTCGCTGTTGATTCACATGGATGGGTGGGTACCATGGTTCTTTCGATCAATTCTCAACAGTCGTACAAATTTACCAACAATTTTGTGATTTTTTAACCCTCTAATAATTGTGTTAAATTTCTAAGAATCATCCTATTTTTCTAACAATCGTGCTAATCCTCTAATCGTGCTGAATTTCTAAGAATCGTGTTACTATTCAATTGTGTGTTCTCTATTAATTGTGTAAGTTTTTAACAATTGTGCCATACCTACTTGTTCTATAAAGATAAATTTCTAACAACAACTATAATTGAAGAATGTGGAACGACAGACGTTGAAGATTTACGTAAAATATAATTCATTACTTATTAGATACGAGTCTAACTTTTACAGGTATCCCTCCGACGTGGAGTGCTAGTCCTGGATATCGTGCTGCCAGCAGTCACAGGACCTTTAGGCCTAGTGTGTTGTCAGGGAGTCGGCGTCGTTCTCGTGGACACAGTAGTACCGATGTCTCCTGCGTACCGCGCTGATTTACGAAGAGACGACGTCGTATTGGCTATTGATAACAAACCTGTTAATAATGTTGCCCAAGTAAGTAAATACATATAAAAACGAGATTTTATAAGTACCTCATATATATATTAAATTGGAATTTCAACGAGTTTAATTCATGTGTGCACGTGACGGAAAACGCGCCCGCTCTCAGCATCGTAACTAGGGTGATTTTTGTGCCCCTGGCAAGATTACATTTTGCGAGTCCTAAAAGATTTTCTAGTACGGGAGGTATCCTAATCGAGCAAATTTGATAATTTTAACGACCGTATTTTAATTTAGGTATACATGGGGTCCTTTTGTTGTACGTAAGTTTTTTATGTTATGGAAGTAGCAAACGAGCATGCAGCTCGTCTCATGTTAAGTAGTCACTGCCGCACATGGACATCTGTAATTTACCTCAAAGAAGATCACAGTCCGTTCTGGTCCGCAGGCTGTGGTAAAGGAGACCTACTTATTCGAGGCGTTCCAATTTAGTCATCAGAGGTAGCAATGCATCTGTGACCGACCTCATGTAGGTCTG